>JAAEAF010004461.1:0-80935 GCA_011037195.1 Triatoma infestans | reverse complement strand
GATATATATATAGCACATTTAAATTTATTTTAAACTATTGTTGTAGTACAGATCAATATTAAACTAAATCACAACTATTAAATATCTAAATCACAGCTATTAAAAAATATGTGGCATATATAAGAGTAAAGTATGGAAATAACTTAGGAAATGTACTTACAAAAATTTTCAGTTAGAATTCCAGTAGTACTTAATCTAGTTTAACCTGTGACATACCAGGTCGGCAGAAATTTAAAAAGAGTTTTTTTGTATGACCGAACCTCAAAATCCAATTTACAACATTGAATACAGCGGTCGTAACGAACACCAGAAACATATATAATAGTGTTGGAAATAATTGCAATGGTTATATTATGACGAACAAATAATTTTGTTAGCATATTAGAGTGTATCAACTGTATTTGCTCTGTTCAAGTCTATGTTATTACACTATTTGACAAAAACATTCTGTTGTTGGGTGAACGCCCGAAACCGGTCGATGATCACAAAAAGAAGCAGGCTGTCATCAAAAATATCTCTGACATTAGAGAAACTCTGTAGCATTATTCTCTTTCCACTTATTCTCGATAGCTTCTTTTTGGAGAGGAAATGGATTAGAAATATTCAGTTAGCCAGTCAAGATTGCATGCTTCATAAAATGTTGGAGATCCAATAAAACTCAGGTCATTTAGCATCACATTGAATTGATATTCATCATTATTTATTGCATGGCACAAATTCGGTTTTTGATAACAACAAATTAGTTTATTTTTGGCAAATAATATATTAATTTCAGATTTAACTAATATAAAAATTATCAAAATATGTTTCAGTTAAAAAGACCATTAGAGAACAGAGCTATACAAATGGCCGCCAGAATGCGAGAAAGAAGGCTATTGACAAAGACGAAAAATCATCAAGAATTACGTGATATTGCAAAAGAAGAACAAAAAATTCGCATATTAATCACTAAAGAGATACTAGAACAGGAAAAATTAAAGACACAGTATTTACAGAACAAAATAAAGGTAAGGAAAATATTTTTAGATAGATAAGCATTTTAAAAAAAAATTTTAAATCATAAATCTGTTGAGAAAATCAATTTTCTATTAAATTTTATGCAGCACAGCGTTATACTGTGTGTAGATAGATAAATCAATTAAGAGCGTTCTGTTATTAAAACTCCCTCTTACCAATTTGTAATTTATTTGCACTCATGCCTACATTATATTTTATAAGAATATTTATATTTTTTAATCAGAAATATATAGAAGTTTTGCATGATAGTATTGGATCATCAATGTATAAACTAATATATTGGATTAAAAAATATATTTTCAAATTCCGTATTCAACTTATGAAAATCTTGAATCCCTCTCTTAATGCATTTCTCAAATCTCATTAAAAAAAATTCCTTTAAACTTGGAAGCATATTTAATTATGTTTATTAGGGAGAGGTTTAACCATAGATTTGAACGTACAGGCATTGAATTCAAGTCCACTCAAGGCTGCCCTTAGATTTTCTCGCTCTAGTAGTTCTGCAGCTTGATTAGTGAGGCACTAGTAACTCACTCACAGCCTACAGGGATTATTGAGTATAAAACTAGAAAACAATTCCCGGAGGTTGGAGAAGCATTTTTAAACGGATCTCTAATCTTAAGGATACTTAGAATTCTTTAGAAAAATAGAAAAGTTGCATGCCTAATCAATGGAATTATGTGGCAAATATGCAAGTATTATTATTTAGTATATATAATACTTGGGAGGCCATAAATATATAATAATTATATCAAATTTACAAGCACCATTAAAGCCGTTTAGAAAACCGAAAAAATAAATCATTAGTAGGCTAGTATTTCCCATTGACAAAATTCAACCCGATTCCTTCGCCTCGGATCTTTTGGAGATGGCCATCCTTGAATATCAAAGAAAAACTTTCGTAAATAATTCATATTTTGCTGAGGGGGGATTTTAATGCTCTCAACGCCATATGACCTCTGATGTTGAGGTGCCGATACTATCAGAAGTATTACATTTTATAACCTATGCTAGCTGCATGATGAGGTCAGCCTGTATAGATTATGCTATGTTTACCATTCTTAAGGCCTGAGTTAAGCTTGTCGGTGATAGAAAACTCACTAGGTATGGATCACTTGGCTGTTGAGCAACCACCGATATCCGCTCTTGACTGGATGCTGGAATCATAATAAATCGGACAATAATTTAGACAAAGTTCAAGATACTACTTCACCCCAGTTGTACCAATGAAACTCGGATGAATATAGTAAAGACAGCCGTTTAACGACTCATAACCAAAATGGTTTTTATAATACACAATCATGCGGCTCAATCTTGCCGGTATGAGGACTGCTACAGTGTAAAGGTAGAGTCAGGATTATGAAAGAAAATAGTCTGTTTCAACGATCTAAGCAAGAAACTAGAATTGTATCGCCATATAATATGACGTGGGTAGAAAATTTTTATAAAGCATTGTCTCCCAATTATGCCATCAAATTCATTAACTAACAGATATATATACAATAATAACAGGTCAACCAAATCAGCCATTTCAGTTGTGGAAATTAAATAATATATTTGAATGGAGACGAACAAATTGCATGGATAGAATATTATCCCTTACTACAGAACTTTCCGGCTCAACAAAATTCGGCTAGTATGGGTGCCGGGGTTAAACGGATTATAGGTAACAAAATAGCCGACCAACTGGCCAGCGAGGGAGCGAATACTCCCTTCTGTGGGCCAGAACCTGTTCTGGGAAACGCAAAAAGTATGGCGAGGGCGTCTCTGAGAGAATGGACTCGGAGAGAGCATAATCGTCACTGGCGGCTAAGTACTGGGGCTAAACACGGCAAAATGGTCATGCCAGAGCTGTGTAGAAGAAAAACCAGTGACACCCTGGGTCTAAGCAGGTATCAGATTTCTCTGATAATGGACCTGTTTACTGGGTATGGTAGGTTCAAGAAACATCTGCACAAGGTGGGATTGGTGGGTGAAGAGCCTTTGTGCAGACTGTGTCGAAGAGGAGACGGCCTCTCACCTGCTGTTTGATTGCGTTGCAATCGGCAGATTGCAGTACGAGATCTTCGGCACTCTGAGATGGGAGGAAATCGTGCTTCAAGAAGGACTGGTGGGGAAGGTCCTGGACCTCATGAAGAGGGGGCTTTCTCTACTAGGTACTGAGGGGTTAGCACGATAAGCCTCTATGGGAGGCTGCAGTGCCTGGGTTTGAGTTCCCACCTGTATCATTCTAATTCTAATTCTACTACAGAACTTCCCATCCTGTACTGTACAAGTGTTGTAAAGAATTTTGAATGAAGTACGGAATGCGCACTTTAGGAATGATAGAAAATCAGAAATAATGTTGAAAAATTAAGCTATCAAGCTGGAAAATAACCCACTCATAGCAGTCATATCAAGCAATAGCTTTGTCTTTCTATCTATGTAAATTAACATTTGAAAGAATCATTAAAAGGCAGATGGAACTAGTGACAGGAAGAGTTTCCCCCATCCCACATATCAGTCGAAAACAGCGGAGCATCATATACTGTCAATAAGCTTTTGTCAATGAAGTATACATTAACAGAACGAAAACAAACATAGTTTGAGGGCCGATGTGGATATTCACAAAGCTTTCGTCATACTCACGCACACATTTATAAATTACTTCTAAAAAAAAAATGTTTTTTTTTAATCAATATTGAAACATATATTTCTAGTAAAATTTCAATTACGAAAATCTTAACATGATCGGAATTAAAAAAAATAAAAACAGATTCTTTAACAATAACATTTATTTAGTGATCGATCAAATTGGAAGTGATAGCAACTGATTAAACTGAAATTGATGAAAAAGAAAATGGAAGATTTAAGTAACTTAGGTCCAATGTTCTTTTTGCAATATCCTCAAAAAAAAAAAAAACCACTCAAATGAATTTATTTTGACAAATTACATATATACGTATATATATATACTATTTTTTAATTATTATTTGAGCCATTTTTACTTTTCTTTATTCCTGCTTTAAGCGGAAGTTTTACCATTCGTGAAATGGTAACGCTGTGGAAAAAAAAAACAACTTAATTTTCGGTATTGATTTTTTTCACGGGAAATAAATATTTTGAGGTTCTTTGAGCTTGAAGAAAAAGATGGTAACTCAAACAGGCAATATCAGAGGATCTGACAAGATTTCGATCAAAATACGTCAACCGGTACCACACGTCTACTGAATAATTTTCCCAGTTTTTTGCAATTTTCTTGAAAAATGTTCAACAATTATAGTTAAAGCTGCAACTGCATGTATGTATGTAGGCCTGCACTTTTTATTAGATATATTTTCATATAGGAAAAATTGATTCATATGCTAACCTTTACTTATCATTTCGTTTTTTTAAAAATATTTTCCAAAAAAAAATTATTTTAGGTAACTGAAAGCTCTGTTACGTAAGTTTTTCTTCCAGTTATCTAACCAATGTTGTTAGGGGTTTAATAGAAAGTAGCGCTGCCTGTGGCTTTCAATGCAGTCACATATAGAGTTGACTTCAGAAGCAGCAAATGTATGTAAGGTTGGTTTTCGTAGCTCTTATATAAACAGTTAATATAAAGGTCAACTAAACGATAAAGGGAGATATAGACTAGCGACCTCTTCAAGGTTTATGGCATCCTGATGCTATCCAGCCTAATTCAACACCAACAACATAATATGATGCCTCCTCCTAAACAAATATAATATGATTACATCCTAACACACAAACATAATATGATTCCTCCTAACGTTCACACAATACACTTTGGGCGGGCAAGAGATAGCTGATGTGTGCAACTACTTCAGATGTATATTACACCGGTATATTCCAGCTCAGTGTGCCACATACACTAATTTTAGTGTGCGCAATAAGTGCTCCAAGTCTTGTGTCTGGCCTGCAGTCTTGTTTCACATCAGAATTTTAAGGTAATGGGAACTCTAGTGGTGGATGGATGTCCTTTGTAAAGTGCTTATTTGAACCTCAACTTAGGACCATTACTTGTACATATAAGGGAAATAATTAGGTGTGCTGTAAAGATACCATTTTTTTTAAACGAGTTTTATTAATTATTGTATTTTTAGAATTACCATTAGAATAATTTCTAGCAAATAATCTGTAAGTATATGTGTGTGCGTGAACAAACTAACACACAGGAAGCTCAAATTTGGAATTTCCGTTTTCTTTATTCTTAGAATGTTGACTGCACAGAATAAAAACTCAACACTTTTTTCGTTAACAATTTTTTGTTTTTGTTTTTTTATGCATGTTCCGCGGTGGTATTTCTGGTAATAAATTTAAACTGCCCGGTACAAACTTTTTTTGGTTGAGATAGAGGCGCTGTCAAACAAGTCACACTCTAATCTTACCAACTTTGTTGCTGAGAAGCCCAATTAATAAATGTCGGTAAATATGGCCATTTTAAAGAAAATTTGTGTTAATTAAATTATATTATTTGCAATAAGATAAAAGTCATTTGAGTGCTTCACCTGAGCGTTATTTTTTCCAAGTTTTAAAATATTAATTAATCAATTCATTTCGAAGTTACATATTTAAATTTAAAAAATACCGCTTCTGTCACTAAACAATTAATGCAATTAGTAGCAATAATTTGCGAATAGTAATTTTTTTTTTAATTTGTTGCGCATCAGCATCCTTCTCAGTAATATTTCCAATGTAATTCAGGTAGGTATCAGCAGTG
The DNA here is from genome assembly GCA_011037195.1 of Triatoma infestans. Lineage (NCBI taxonomy): Eukaryota > Metazoa > Arthropoda > Insecta > Hemiptera > Reduviidae > Triatoma > Triatoma infestans. The sequence goes on along the minus strand of JAAEAF010004461.1, from coordinate 75,213 downwards.
CTGATTAAAAGAGTGCCTACTATAATGAAATGCAATGATATTATTTTGGGTTTTCAACAATTTCCTAATCCTATGAAATTATTATTGATTTGCAGGAAGAAGAGACAAAATTGAAGAAATTTGGCAGTAAGAAATAGTTCTGGTGAAACTGATAAATAAAATAATAGTGTCGAAATCAATAATTTTTTTGTTTGTTCTAAACTAATTAAGATTTGAACAAGGAGAAAAAAATAACTTTGAAATAAATCAAGCCAATTAGATCATAAATACTAATTTCTAAAAAAGACTATTCAATCAATAAAAGCAAATATATGTATATATTTTAAAGTATGCAAAATTAACCTTTAATTTTCATGAAAATTTATACCTTATATCATTATCTTTACCACAATCAAGATTCAATGATAATTACTAAACCTTGAAACAACTATTAAATACTGATGGTGTTTTGTGCAATCTTCCAGTTAGTGTTATAATAATGATTTCTTGTTAGTGAAATCAGTAATTATTTGGTCAGTAATTATTTATTAGTCATTAAGCATCAAATTGGTAGTGAAGTATTGTAGGAAACACCACAGCATATCAAATGGCAGCCCAATCAGCTAAAATATTAATAATCATTTCTGAAAACAACCATTTTATCCAAATCAAGTAATAATCATATATTTTCATAAGAACAATAACAGTGGATTCATTGTTCCAAGATTTATTTCTTGAACCATCTATTTTTCTATTGATTTACATTGATTTTTGCGTAATTTATTATGGATTAAATGGTATGCTAGGCTGCAAGAACTTGTAATTGAAGAAAGGCTTTAAAGATTTTATGAAGAAAATGTTTACCATGGGGTTTGGGGGATTAAAAATAAAATCATGCAATAATACCATCTTAAAACAACTTTGTCTGTTGGTAATTTCCGTATTTTTGCTTCAATCTAAGTTCAATATTCATACTACGAACTGCAAATTCTCTATTTTTTTTCTATCACTTTATTTTCCAATCAACATGCAAAAATCAATAAGATTTTTTGACATTGTATTTTGTATTCAGACTTAAAGTTACTTTAACTTAAAATTCCCTATTACTATTGCTAGGAATTTCACAAATTTTAAAAATAAAAAACTTCATCATTATATCAATTTTTTATTAAACAAAAGATGTTCGAAATAAAATAAAATAAAATAAAAAAATTTGTTTGTAATCAGGGCCGTGCCTGATACAAAATGAGGTTTAGAACAGATAAAAATATTTATAATAGGTAAAGGTTTCCAATTATTTATTAGACTTTATTTTTCGCAACACAAAATGTTTCAGAAATATCTATTATTTAAAATATCTATTATACCTTTCATTCGTCCGACCTATTTTAGAATACCGTTACCCAGTTTAGAGTCCGCAATATATAGACACATTAAAAGTATTGAAAAAAATTCAAAGAAAGTTTAGCCGAAAAATTGCCTTCATACAGAATATCTCAAAAGAAATAAATTACACTGAAATAAGTTCTTCTCTGAAAATTGTTCCTCTTGAAAAGCGACGAAACCAATTCAATCTGCTACTGCTATATAAAATAATTCACAACACCATAGACTTCCTTATATCCTAGAGAACATTAATTTTTATGTCCCTCCAAAAGTTACCAAACCCCCAAAATCCTTCTATATCCCTAATCAACCTACAAATTATCTCCTTCATTCTCCCTTAAAAAGACTGATGACGTCTGCTAACAGTCATTTTTGCAGCAACATGATCTTGTTCACTTGTCCACTAAATCAGTTCCAATTTATTATCAAGAATATTTTATAGTTGTAGTAAGTAAATCATAGATTTTACATTCAAATTATCTTGCAATATTGGACCTTAAACTTTAAACCATTGGACCAAATTTATGTGCAAATATTGGACCTTACAAATTTTATTTGAGAATATTATATTGCATGTGCCAATTATAATTTGTTATTTATGATTATTAATTAAATATTTATATGCATATATGTATTATGATACATACTACATATTATTTAATGTTCCTATTTGTTTATTTTAATATTATTATCTATTAGTATTTCATATTATATTATTCCGTAATATTAAATGACACTATTATTATTATAGGATATTGTTTATTACGTTGTTATTTAGTTTTATATATAAAACTTCTACTATTCCATTTTATATATAGAAATTTGAATGTGTTCACCTCTAATTAAATGTAATTCCTGTTTAATTTTATTTTTGTTATTGGACTTAATGTCCGTGTTTTGTAAAAATAAAAAAATAAATTATAGTTTTTCATATTACCAATAAAAATTTAAGTAATTAGGTAAAAATTAAGTAAGATTAGAAAATTAATTAGAAAATTTAGTTTCCAACAGCTATTTAAATGGTACTCACAGTTGAAAGAAAACTTAATATCCACTGGATCTATACATATCTTGGACCACTTAACTTCTAAACTCAGATATAGCTAACGTTGGCAAAAACTATACAACCATAATCTATCTACTTGATATCTAATCAATAGAAAATTCAATGTATAATCGGCACTTCAGCGGCAGATTAATGAGCCGCCTGATTGGAGGCGGTAGAAACTGCCAATTAATTTTAGAATTCCAAAAACAATAAGCCAGTTAAAATTCAATCAGTCCTTACCGAGCCTGATGTCTTGAACCTCATTTCGTTAACCAATCATTTGACAGCCTGCTAACCATCATTACTTTAGAGAAAATGAATATATTACATATTTTATCGTTGGATGGCGTTCTCAAACTGTGAACTTTTTATCTTAAATGAATAATCAAATATTCGAACAAACATTAAAATATTATCAAATAATTTGATATCATTATTAACAATTATTTAATACACAACAATTATTTAATGTCATTAAATACACATTTATTTTAGACGTTATTATTTGTTCTCGGTTTTTGACTTCCATGATTATTTGTGTATATATAATACGTTATTTTACTTTTGTATTCATACTCAGAATATTCATAAGATAACCACACTTAAAATAATAATACATACTCTTAAAATCTTGTTTATATATTGCATTATTTCCAGTATTTAAATGCTTTAAATAATTTATTATTTAATCTCTGCCTAATATGAATTTAATTTTTAATAATAATGTGAAAAACTATTAATATTTTTTTGCAAAAGTAGTCACTTTGTATAGGGTTCGGCCCTGATTACAAATAGATTTTATTCTATTCTGTTCTAATTTCCAACAGTTTTCCTTTAATAAAAACATTTTATAGAATAAAGTTTGTATTTTTATAATTTTTGTTAATCCTAATTAGATATACGTGTTGTTTAGTTACCAAATGGAGACAGGTTTAATTAATAATTATTATTCTAAACAAAATCTTGTTGGGATGAAGTTGCCACATAAACATAATAATACGTGCGCAAAATAATTCCATTTGCCTAGTTAAAGGTGTTGCTTGTTTAGATCTTCTAAATTTGCCGCTCTATTTTTTTTTATAACAAAATCATTTGGTTTAAAAGTACTCCATTTTTTCCCCAAATATTAAGAGATATACGCAAAATAAAGGAATATTATGGTTCAAACGTTGGACATATATAGCGGCATTTCTTAATTCTATCTTAAACATTCTTTCTCATTTACAAATTCGTCAATCTATTGATGTGAGTAATTCTAAAAAACCATCATGAATCTTAAATTTTCGGACCTAAAATGTGATCTATTTTTCAGGAATGGAAAAAAAGTTAATCCCCGGCTTAGATGTTACAAATTTGAATACCAGTTATCCCAAAAAATGGATTGCTTTTAAATATCAGCTATAATTTTTGTTTTTATTTCGATATATTTTTATAAATTAGATTTTTTTTTTTTAGGGGATAGTGCACTGCGACCTTAAACAGGCTCCTAGCTTAAGCACTCTTGGACTTAAACCCGGCACCTCTGCCTGGGAGTCCAGCACGCTATTATTGAGCTAATCGCCTCCCTTTTTTATCAATTAATATTTATATATATATCAGAACTGAAACATAAGATAACCAAAAAAATTGCAATAATGAGCTGGGAACCTCAGCTGGTTTGCATTCTCAGTTCATGTGCAACTGCTCTTTATTCCAAATCCATGCTTGGGTCCACCTTTAAATAATGGGAGATGTTTATTATTGTAATTCAGTTATTGATACAAAATATTAACCACCAAGCGAAACTGGACTACACTCGACAAACTAACGGTTACTAATTAAAATATAGTGTGTTTTTAAAGAATCCGTTTAATTAAGCCGTCTTTAATGTAGCTGCTATACCATAGGCTATTTCTTCTTTTCGGGTTATTTTAACAGTTGAAATTCCAAAAAGTTTTAATAATATGCCAAAAGACTTTTCCAAGCATTAACTAAAATTATTCTTTCTCTTTACAAATACATTCATAATATTTTATATTCACGTTTTGGTAAAATCAAATTAACGGTAGTTGATCATGCAATCCTGAATTTAAACCGTGTAGAATTGGCGGCAATTTATTCCAAGGGAAGGTTTATGATAATGAGAAACTACACTGAATTTTGATTTTGAATTTAATATGGGTTTCTGTTTATTTAAGGTAAGACGGTGGTTGTATTCTGGTCACTAACAATGGTTTATTAATTTAGTGTAATCCGATTTTATTGCATAATTTAAGAACGTTTCTAAACAATTCTGGCATTTGTGGTTAAGATAGAAATTTTTTAGGAGATAAAACCAAACTGTGACTAACTAAAGAAACAATTTTTATGTTTTATAAATAAAATTGCAAATTTAAAAAAGAGGGGCATTATAAAAAAAACATTGCCAGCTTTTCGAACTCTCTCTCAGGTTTTAATTAAATAATCATTTTAAGTAGTTATGTTATTAGCGTATAATATAATTTATATTACACAACACTTACCGTTAAAATATGTAATAGCAAAATATTCTAAATACCACGATAAAACTATCAGCAAGTTTGCTTTACTTTGAAAACTTGGCTCTTTTATGTTTAGAGTGGTGGGGAGATTTAATTAATTCAATAAATATGGCCATAAACATCTTAATAAATTTATCTAAACCATCGCCATAACCCACACAACAAAATATTAACACACTACAAAATATCCTAGTTTCAGTCAAACTTTCTATTCACATTTAAGCTCTTACTGAACTCGCCAACATCAAGTTGTAAAAAAATAAAACAAAACCTAATAAATTTTAACAAACAATTTAATGAATCATTCTTATTTGTTTTTCAATTTATTTTCTATCGGGACTAATTAACTTCATTAATATCAATCTATTTACTTATTTTTAGTATTTAGTTTATTTGTTGCTGGGGGGGGGGGGTAATTATTAAACAGTGTATTATTGTATAAAGTGCAACTTTATACCAAAAGGGAATATTATTATTTATAAACTAAACGAATTTTCATTACTTATAAGTTTGTTTTCTGCTTACTTTATTTTATTTTTTTTTTTAAAGGGAGTATAACAATCGTGCCACAAGTATTCGTCAGATCTTGTCAGATTTTCATAAATAAATTACGTTTTATGTGGTTTACTAAAGCCAAATATAGTTTTTTTTATTTGACCTGTTTTAACAGAATAATAAAAACTTCAGCAAGTTTAAATTTGATATTCGATGTTAACATCTTTATTAGTTAAGAGTAGAAAGTTTTAAATAAAATCAGAAGAATCATTTCAGTTTAGTGTTTAAGGTGATGTTTAACGATGATCGTTAAGTTTTTCTGTTTTTTTTTTTAGGAAACGGCTCCAAAGTTTTTCTTTTGACCTGATAAAAGCATAGATAAACTTTTAACGCTCTTATTTTTATTTATTTTTGTTATTTCTAGAAAACTTTTTTTTAGGAGATTTATATTTAACCAATGATAATGAGCAGAATTTTTAACAGGAATATTTATTATCATAATAAAATTTGTGTTCAGTACCTTGTTTGTCCTACAATAAATACATTAGTTAAATTTGTGAGAAAACTTTAAAAGGTCAAATTTCGTTGTAAGAAAGTTTTTGTTTGTAGTTAAGAGATAATCATTTGATCAGTGTTGTTTGTTTTTATGACCTCACCCTCCCTTAAGAAATATTTTCTAGTATAGAAATCTTTTTAATTTAATGAAAATAAAGTTTTACCAGTTTCAATAGTTTGGGATAATAACACATTAAATAATTTTGATATACTCAACCTTCATTTTCGTATTCTCCAAATAGAATACTGACGAAAATTTATACAAATATTTAAGTACTAAGAATAAAAGTCTCAGTACTTACAGATCCACGTTATGAAGAAATCAAATGACAATTCTTAGAAGTGAATTTCATCAGACTTCATTCAATTCGGAATTCCATTGAGACATTAGACATTTGATAATCAATAACTTCTAAAAAATTTGTAAGTTAGGTACTCAAAGTTTAAAAAAAAGAAACCCTTTGTCTTTGTGGTGGTTGGTTCCACAGAGCTGGAAAGCATCAGAGACATTTTCCGTGGTAGCTGCTTCATTTTGTGGTCATCGACCGGTTTCGGGCGTTCGCCAATCTTCAGGATGCGTTTTTCAGACAGTGTGGCCAACACAGATTTGTACAGAGCAAATAATTTCACACAGTGTGTAAAACTGATTTTGCTATGTGCAAGTCTGTGTTCACACTGTCTGAAAAACGCATCCTGAAGATGGGCGGAACGCCCGAAAACCAGTCGATGACCACAAAATGAAGCAGGCTACCACGGAAAATGACTGTGACCCTTTGTCTTTATTTGGAGGTGTAATCGAATATACCACTCTTTTACTGAGGAAATTTACGACAGCAAGCGCTGCCAGCTCCAGGTGGTTAAAAATCAACATCTGAACAATCATACATTGAAACAGTGCTAAATCAACATTGAAAAGCCAATGTTTTAGAAATTCTAAGAAAGAAAGGAGAGACAATTCTAAGAAATTCCAGAGGAGACAATCTAGGAAACAGTAAGTCAGCGTTATTCAAGAGCCAGCTGAAATTGTCGAAAAGTCTACAATATAACTCTCAAAGAGATATAACAAACAATAGCATCTTTCGAAAGCCCTTTTTGCAGATCAAACAGTTTCCTTCAACCCCCCCAAACTAGCTAATCGACCATTAGAACAAGCAAAAGTTCTAACTGCTGCATACTACCAATCAACCACCCTTCGTTCGGCCATTCTCTCACAGTGATTCTCGCACAAGAGCTACTCACTCTTTCTCAGAAGTGTCGTTAAGATATAATATCGTTATAACATTATCAACAGTTTATTTTACAATCATTGACCAAAGATGCAGCAATTACAGGACCAATCCTAACAGTAAATTAAAAATTGTATAAATACCGAATTGATCGATTTTACCGAAAGACATGTTTTCTTTTTCTATGATACCTACGCCGGATATAAAAATTTAAAATTGTTTGCATTAATTAATATTTAAGTTATGTTTGTACTATGTTAAAATAAATAAAAACAATTTCTGGCAACAGCAAAACAAGTTATGTATCCTGAAAATTACCCAACTGATTTAATTACGTTTATAACAGAAATCGAAAACATGAAAACAATAGCAGAAGAGCAACATAGCAGAAGACAACAAAAGATATGAAACAAATTTTCGAGATAAAATGAATTTAATATACATTGTGGGAAGTAATAGCTTTATAAAAAATTATTATTATAAAATATTATTGCTGATTGATTGACTAAATGATTTCTTCATTCACGCTAAATAATACACACAAATAAAACAAATACTAAACAAAGCACTTTTTTAATTAAATGAAAATCTAGCCAAGATGTGACTATCGGGATGATCAGAGTACATAATTTTTAATACTGAATAAAATGTAAATAAAGAGAAAATTTACATTTTTAGAAGGTATGAGCAATTATTATCGATATGATTGATTAACATCGGATGACTGTGGAAAAATAAAATAAATAAAAAAGAAATTTTGTGATTTATTAAACAACTAAAGTTTGTGCGTTGACTAAAATAACTGTGTTTTTGTACTTTTCGAAAATTAAAGAATTTATACTAGACTATAATTAACAGAAACACATATTTTAATCATTTTGTAGATAGTCTATATATATAAAAATTCAGCATCCGTATGTTTGTGGCCGCAAAACTCGAAAAGTAGTCAATGGATTGATTTGAAATTTTTGCACAACGTTGTATTTCTATATAAGAGTGTTTATATATACTTTTTACTCCGAAGTTCCCACGGAAATGGGAAATTCGCGGCGTTTCGCGTGGTTGGCAGAAATAGACAGAAGCAGACGCGTTGCGTTGGTGGCGCGCTCTCTGAACTTCACATGAAGTGAACGATGACTCACAAGAAGTCATTGGAAGCATTAGACCATACACTGAAAAACTTGCGAAATAATCAGGTTCCATTTGGTGGAGCATTGGTGTTACTATCCGGTGACTTCAGGCAAATGCTTCCTGTGATCCCTCGCTGAACACCAGCTGATGAATTGCATGCCTGCTTGAAATATTCAACTCTTTGGAGCACAGTAAAAACAATTCATTTAACAACGAATATGAGAGTTCATCTTCAAAACGATCGAACAGCTGCCACATTTTCAAGACAATTGCACGAAGTCGATAACGGCACTGCACCTACAAATCCAGAAACACGAAAAATCATTCCCATCTAATTTCTGCAACATTGTACATTCAAAAGAAGAATTAGTAGACAAGGTATTCCAAAGCATCGAAACGAATTATCAAAATCACGCATGGTTAGGCGGAAGAGCCATTCTAGCTGCTAAAAATATCGAAGTACTCGATATGAACGACATCTTTGTTTTGTTGCTGAATCTATGTTAACTATAATACTTCTATTTACTTCCATAATAATTAAAATCAGACTGAGCCACAGCGAAGCGTGGCCAGGTTTAGCCAGTTAAATATATAACAGAAAAAGTATACTAAGACTTATTGAGAAATCTACTTAAAACAAGCAGTAAATTAATTAGATAGAATATTAAATTTATCAAAATAAAAAAGAAATCATACTATTGTTAAATAATTAAAAGAAATGTTGAAGTAATGTAATAGTTTAGAGAGCAGACAGGAGAAATGAAGGGAACAAATATATAACTTAAGTATAAAATACTTGCAATAATGATTTTTTCAAAGAAGAGCGAAGATGAAAGTTGACTTAGTTTGAACTCATCATCATCATCATAATCATTCCCCCAGTTTACCGCTTAAGTAGTGTTGGGAGTTTTTTTGTAGAATGCGGTCCAACTCTGTCTGTCCCCCGCCAGCTCCTTTCTCTTCTGCCAATCTATTCCTCTCTTCTGACAGGCCTCTCTAACACCTTCCTCCCATTTCCATCTCGGTCTACCTCTCTCTCTTTTCCCTTCCACCTGGGTGCCGTATGCAATCTTTGCCACTCGGTTAGGATCCATGCGTAGCAGGTGTCCCAGCCATCTTAACCTGTTTTCTTCTATCTTTTCTACAGCTGGTCTGGTTTCGAGCTTTGCCCTGATCGTTGTGTTGCGGATCCTATCTCTTCTGGTTTTACCTTCCACCTTTGTTTGAACTATTTAATGAATTTAGAAAGTGATGAGCACATTAGGACAGTGGCTTTCCGAAATAGAGAACAATGGATTTGGGAAACAATACTCTTTGGGTAAAGAAAAGGTATGAAAAGAAATTAAGGGATTGCAGTGTGGGGAGTTAAAGCTTTATACAAGGAAAATTATAATAAATGGTTATGAGCATGTTAGGTCAACAGCCTCCCAAAAGAAAAGCGGCATGAATGAATAAGGAATGGGTATGCACCCAAAGGAATAGATTGTGATGTATATAGTTCCAAGTGAAATGGGGGAAAAAGCAACTATTGAACTAGATAGGTGGCACCCTTCCCTAGAGAATTCTGAAAGGAAATTTGTCCTGACGGCAAGCTTGCTGAAGGCAAGCAACCCCACCCAAACAGAAGGTTCAGAAAAATTATACCATCATTGAACGCACCAGCACGCTATGCTTTCACAGTAGATTACAAAACCTTCATGTAAAATGTTCAGGTAAAAAATACAAAAGACGCAGCATTTTCTGTAAAAATTTATGTTTTTAATTTTTCTTATTTTCCTTTAAGACGTATTACCTTTAGGAAAATTCGAGTTAGATGTTGGTCAGAAATTATTTTACACGGAAATATATGTATAATAAACAAAAATTGTAGAAAAATAATTTCAAAACATCAAACTTAATATTTCATGTACGAGGTTCTACCAGAGGAAGTGATAATAAGAGTTCTGGTCAAAATCTTAAACAGGATGTACTTTACTAAGCAGAATAATTTTTTCCTTTTTTTTTTTTCGATTTTCTCGAAAATGGCTCAACAATTTCTTCTTAAACCTTGGTAGATCAACCAAATATTTAAAGAATTACTACTTTTATTTGAAATATTTATCCGAGAACATTTATTTCAGAAGTTTCTGATAACACTGTGACGTTTGATTTTGCCATTTCTTTATAATCGGATCTAGTTGAAGCACCAAGTGTTTACACCCGCAATTACATATGCTGAAAACCATTTTCTCGAACTCAGCAGACCTCAAAATATGTATTACCGGTGAAAATTGAATTTTAAAAATTTGACATGATCCCAATAATCGTCTTACCAGCTAGTAAGAGAAAATAATAATGTCATTTCAGTAATATAACACTCGATATGTATGTGTGTCGGTCAGTAGTGGCTGGTTGCTGCATGTTTAGCGTGTAGCAAGAAGGAATCATTTATTTATAAATATTAATGTTAAATTTGCGTTAAGTTGATATTTTGAAAGCTCAAAGTATTTTATTTCATTTTTTTTTAAGGTATTTAAAATTTTATGAAGCATAAATATATGTTTTTCGAACGTTTTAGAAGTAACATTTTTTTTTTGTTCAGTAGGACAAAGTTAGTAATATAAATAAATATAGTAAAAGAAGAGAAAAAATAAATTCTAGTTTATTCCAAAGTAAATGAGTATTTGTCGGTAGAGCCTTGTGCGTGTTTACATATAAAGGAAGTTATGATTCAAAAAGTGTGGGCTATCTGGTAGTACGGACCACTGTGAACCGAACCTACGTACCGGAAATGATGTATGACCTGTCGTGTATGGAGAAGAGCGGTGTCGCTGCAGAGAGCCACCCCCTAACTTTCCAACACTTTCAACGGATCTGATATATGGATGTTTAAAAGGTTCATTTTATTATTACAGTGTACAAACTGGCCGGAATCTCTTCTACTACTATTTATTACCACTACTGTTTGCTATAACTCTATCGAACCACTTATATTTTATATATATATATATGTTTACACATTTATTATAATTATTGTGGCAGGGAGGCAAAAAATTAAATTACATACGAGCCATGTGTTTTAACACTTAACTAGTATTTTCAATAAACAACTATAGAACAAAGGCTGTCTTGCTAGAGAGAAACTTTATAAATTTACAACGACTGAATTGCCATTGTCTAGGTAAGCCACGTCTATATAGAGACTGTTTACAATCTACCTTGAATATTTATTAAGTACTACACACACTAATAAACACGATGAATTAGTTGTTGCGTTAAATTAAGGTGTAATTTTTACTTTTTACTATTTTATTAATAGGATCATTATTTTATTTAATTATATTGTTAACAGAATAAAATTTCAATTATAAAATTATCTAGACATGTATTGGGAGAGTTTATATGTAACAAGTTCAGGGATCTTTAAAGGCATATTTTTAAATGTATTAAATGTTTCTTCTAAAAAAAATATATATCTAATAAATAGTTGCAAGAGGTTTTAAATTTTTTTAAATAAAATGAAACACAATAAAATGTTTCCAAATTAGAAAAATAGAATTTAAAAATATACAATAGAATAGAATATTATAGAATATACAATAATATTAGAAGTGAATATAGATTAGTTATAGTCCAGAAACAAAGAGGACCAATTAAAAAGAAATTTCGAATAGTTGCAAAAATTGTTATGATTCTGTTTGCAAAAGCAAAAAAAAATCCCTTAAGGGCAATTAAGACAATCATAAAGGACAAATTTTCTTCCAAAATCGTAATTTTTAGTAAAACTATAGCTGTCCTTAACAAGAAATATTGTAGCGCAGCCAATAGTGCCATACAGGAGTTTATACAGTGTTTTGTCTAAGGGTTGGTACAGAGTTTTGTTGGTTAAATAAGTGTTTTAATTATAATTTATTTTGTTGAACAATAAGTTGGTGTTGTTACGAGTTTGGTGTGTTTTATCTAAACAAAACCCATTTAGCAACTAGTTGCAGGAGCTAGTTGGAAAAACGTTACAATATAATATTAGTGGTAAGATGTACAAGGAAAATTAATTCCCACTGTTGATGAAAGTAAAAATTTCCACTTTCCCGATTTGATAGTAGATCTGACTGCGAGCTAAAAGCTGAAATAAGTAAAGATAAAGATGGAAATGTACAAACTATATGAATGAATGCCTATGAAGACGGAAGATTTAGTGGGAATGATGAAGAAGACAAAGGAAATGAACATCGTGAATAAGAATTTCGCATGATTGAATATGATCTGATCCTATGAATAAATGATAAACAGGTGGTAAAAAGATCATCAAATTAAAATATAAAGCATGTTGGAGGAGCAGTGGGACCTTCGGATTCAGATCGCGACATATGTTTTTTATAAACCGATGTTCTGAATATATTGCGTTCGGCTTCTTCAGGATAGTGTTTTTGACTGCTAACTCTGACAAGAAATAGGGTAGCAGAGAGGCGGGCTCAAACCTTCCCTTCAATCATGCACATTAATGGCTCTAGTTAGGAAACGGGTCCTAATTTCCGGTACATGTAACTGGCTGTTGAGTGACGAGGCCTACCTCACTGCCTTTTTTGCCAAACTTGTAGCCTTTTTTGTTTTAGCGTTTTTATTTTAGCGATGTGTATCTCCTTTTAGTTTAGCGTTTAGTTGAATGACTCCGTCTAAACAGAACATGGCTGCCTTGCTCAAAGTAAGGAAAGTAAAAGGAAAAGAAAAAATTGTTAACGGTCTTCCTGAGCTAAATAAGGCATCAGCTTTTGGCAAACGGCAATAGAAAGGCAGAGACTTAGACTCGTCACCCAATAGATAATCACATGAATAGAAGGGAAAATTAGGCCCCAGTTCACTAGTTATTGTATGCTATTTACATACAAGGCAGAGAGAGAAACTATACTCGACCCTATCCTGCAAAGATCTACAGCAACTCAACCGGTTTCTTGTCAGATTTATCAATCATGCCAATATTACCCTGATGAAGACTATTAAAATATGGGTGGAACAACATGAGTTTATATCAAACTAATGTACGATATCACCGGAAAAACTAAGTGTTTTGCAAGTCGGAAGAAACTGCGGAACGTCTTCTCAGATGTAGGAAAGTTATGTGCAGAAGTTATTTAAAAACACTTTTGGATGAGACAATCCAAAAATTTTCAATCTGAAGATTCAATGATTCATGTTCAGGATCAAGTCTAATATAAAAATTCGTTGTGAACGAAATTAAGAACAGATTAAGAGGATGAAATGAATTTAGTAAACTAGTAATAAAATTAAATTATTTAGGAACCACTTATGTGATTATGTGTTAAGAAAATAAAGATAGTGTTCGTTCCCAGAGAGAAAAAGGACCTACATAGAAAGTGTTGAATGGCCGTTGTTTGCTGTTTGTCGTGTCAGCCTGGAAATAAAGTAATTGTTGTTTTGTAAAACTTGGGTGTTTTTATTACTAGGCTAATTAAAAAACAATCTTGGTGACTAATGAGAGAGATTGCATATAACATTGTTATGTACATTTTTAATTCATACTTTTGTTTACATAAAATTATATGTTTATTTTGCTGAAATACCAATTCTGTTTAACCGCGTATGTTGTGCACATATACATACATATGTTTAGCTTTGAAACCATGTTGTTATGTTAATATAAATGAAACAATAGTTCCCTCTCTAGATTACTGGTCAATATTTACTAGTTTGTTTCATTGGTGAATAGTGAAATGATAAATGAACAGTTCCACATTCAATATGTGTCCATTGAAACGTAACGCTCGACCAAAGTAAACTGAAACACAATACATTCACAAAATCACCTTTCATTTTATATGATCAGAAAATTTTATCCTTTATACAACCTATTCTGGTTGGTTATAATAATATGGACTTACAATGTGGTTGGATATAGATAATATGGATTTATTATTTCTTTTATATTTTTATGAGATAAATTGTGTCTGAATTATGTTTTTGATTCTGAGTTCTCGATAGAAATATTATGTTTTAAGATCGACCTGAGTATAAGTTTCCTTTTCTTTTTCTGTACACGAGAAGGGCATTAACTCTGAAATGAAAAATCGGAGGAAGTTTTAATTTTATATTTAAATGGCGTTTTTACTTTCTCAAACTGCTGTATTGCGATCGTGACAGATTTTCAAAATTGAGTTTTCACCGGAAATATACGTTTTGAGGTCCCCTGAGTCGTAAAAAGAAGTGCCTTTTTGAAAAGTGGGGTTCTGTGAGGGTTCTTGTGTATGTGTGAATGTGTGGGAAAAGAATATCTCAAAAATGAAAAGTTTAAGTTGCAGGAAGCTCAAACTTGGAATTCCGTTTAGATATTACCATCGCATCAGACACAAAGATTTTGAGCAAAATCCTATAACCGGAAGTGCCACTTTACTGAATGTTTTTTTTTTCTGTTTTTTTGTAATTTTCTCAATAACGGCTGAAATGATTTTTTTTAAAACTTGATATATCAACTACACATACAAAGTGCTACAACATTTATTTGAAACATTTCACCGGGAAAATTCATTTAAGGGCACTTTTTGGGGAGAGGTAGGGGTTATGGTTTTCTCTAAAGTGCTATTTTAGTTCAACAATGTGCTATACAGATCTGACAACTAAATAATATTAATTAGAATTATATAAGCTGCCAAAATTCCCAGTTTGAAGAAAATCGGTTGACCGGAAATGTGACTTTACTGAATAGGTTTTTTCAGTTTTTTGTGATTTTTCTGCATAAAAATGCCTACGGTTTTGCACACTAATAAGAATTGTAAGTGTGAAGAAAATCTGCCATTTCGCAGTAAGAGAAAGTCGTGTGAGTGTTTCACACCAAATTTTTTTCCAATAGTATTTGGTCAGAATTGTTGCACTAATACAATTAACAACTAAAAAGTAAAGTAATGCCTATTTTTCAGGCGGGCTTAACGTCCAACTACCAAATTAGGTGCGCGCGGACGGGGGCGGAAGCACCTACTTTACTATTAGCATTTTTTAAACAAATATAAAATTTAGCAGTTATACGCTGGACTCGAACTGGGGTCCTCACACTTACAAGTCCGTGCTCATAACCACTACACCAACACCCGCCCCAATTAACAACTATCTTTTATTTGAAATATATTATACTGACTAATATAGTTAGTGCCCAAATATTTATGTCTATAAAACGTACATTTATATCAGTTATGTAATAATAATAAAACACATTGTACAATAAACAATTTGCCGATTAGAATTGTGAAATATAAAACTTAGATTATTGTATATGGGGGAGTGGGGTGTCTCTTTTACCAAATTCTTCACAAAATTTTTCTTCAATACTGATAGCATTAATGTTGTTTTACAATGGAATTAATTAATTGGAATGGCTTTAATGGAATTAATAATGGAATGGCATTAATTTTTATTTGATTCATGGAATACCATATATCTATGCCCTTCAATAAAATGTATATATTAAAAAACAAAAATAAAAAGACAATAAATGAAAATGCAGAATAACAAAAAGCTGAAAGAATAAGGAGTAGTATTTGAGATTTACGTGCGTTCACATGTACTCTGTGTATTGAAGTTTATTTTTTTTTTATTCTAGTGGTTCTAGTGAATCGATCGAGCTGATTCTTTTTTCTGTTTGTCACTTATTAACTGTTTTTTAAAACTGTTAATTTTGAACCGTATTCATTTGGTGGAAAATACCTTAACTAATTAAAAATAATAGTATTAAGTGAATAACTATATTTCTATTGGAGTCTGTTTATGAAAAGTAGTGGGAGTTATTTAGTTTGTTACATTGTGAAGACTACAGTCCAAGGTCAGTAGTGCTTGCTTTATTTCATTCGCATTGACTGTGTGTAACAGACACACAGACATTTCAAAAGCTTATATTAAGTAACAAAAAAAAAGAAAAAAAAAAATAGGAAAATGGATATACAGTCATTGGAAAAGCTTCTGGAAAAATTTAAAGATGATATTAAAAAGGAGATGAATAGGGCTATTCATGACGAGATGAATGATTTGAAATCTGAAATCTCTGCATCTTTTAAGAATTTTAAGAGTGATATTTCTAAAATAAAAAAACTTAACTATAAACTACAAGAAAGTAATACACTTTTGGATACAAAGCTTGATAGTATGAATCATATTATTAACGAATTAAGTAGCTCCGTTAAATTTAATAAAATTAGAATAACCAATGTACCATATGACAAAGATGAAACTCTGTATAACATTATACAAAAGATCTCAACTGTTATTCAATATGAGTTATCTGAAGATAAGCTGGAAAATTATTTTCGCCTTAAATATAAAAACTCTACCGTTCCTCCGCCAATAATTATTTCATTCTCTACATGTAATGAGAAAGAAAAATTTTTAATTTTGTCTAAACAAAACAGATCCGCTTTAAATCTATCCATTTTTTCTGGTAATGCTACTGATTCTACACAGCATGTCTATGTGAATGAAAATATGGGAAGTTATTCGTACAAGTTACTTATGAAAGGGAAAGATCTAAGGAAGGAGGGCAGAATTAAGTATGTATGGTTTAAGAATGGCAAAGTTTTTGCGAGAAAAGATGATCATTCAAAGCGAGTCTTAATTAGATTCGAATCGGACTATTCGCCTTTTGTAAATGCTTCAGTTGAGAATTTTCCCGTGTCTTCTGAGAATGAAGTTACAGATAAAGAAAGTGAAGTTACAACTAATTGTTCATCCAAAAGTATCAAGACTAGAAGAAAATCAGAAAAAAGAAAGCTAAAGGCAATCAGAGAGCAAAGTAAGTACAGTCCCTCATCTAAAAAAACTCCTACTTCAAAAAACTCGATAATATAAGGACAGATAAGTTAAGTACGGTCTGTCTACATATTGGCTTTTGGAACGTTTGTGGCTTTAATCGGACTATGTTTCATATGACTCCCTGTGAAATCAACCTACTTCTGGAAAAGGACATTATCTGTCTCTGTGAGACATGGTTATGCTCAGAAAATGTAAAAATACCGTCATTTTTGACAGGCTACGATTACTACTCGACAGAAGCTGTGAAAACCAATAAGATGGGGAGAGGTAGTGCTGGTCTGCTGATATTCATCAAGAAGAACTCGTTCTCAGTTATTAATGTGTTAGTTAGTAACCCTTATTGGCTATTTCTATCTCTTTGTTCTGGAAATGATACTTTAATAATTGGTTTTGTTTATATAAAACCAGGAAAAGAAGGTGATTCATTGTTAAATAATTTTTCTTACATACTTTACGATTTAGTTTCTGAATATGGGTTTCAAAATATAATAATAGGAGGGGATTTTAATTCACGAATTGGCTGCCTAAATAATATAGATGATGAAATGTTTCAGGGATCTGATCTGACTAATCGTAGGGAATCTTGTGATAATGTAATTAATAATAGAGGCGTCACTTTGGTAAATATAATGGAAGATTTCGGTTTTATTGTTTGTAATGGACGCACCCCCAGTGATACCCCTGCTAATTTTACATATCTCTCAAAACTGGGGACTAGTACAGTGGATTTGGTATGGGCAAATGTAGGTGCTATTCCTATTATTACTGATTTAGTAGTTGAAAATATTTCTGTTTATTCGGACCATTGTTGTTGTACTGTAAACATTTCTTTAAAAGATTTTCCTTATAATCTGAATGGTTCTAGTATCAATAAATCATTAAACCGTAATATTATAATCAATAGAAATACTGAAAATTTGTTAAAATTTTATATCTGTTTACAGAATAGTGTTAATATTTATTATCACAGTAGTGACATTGAAGAATTGTATAATAATTTATATTTAACCATGTTTGATGCTATGTCTGTCTCGAAACTAATTACTTATAAGAATTTCAATACTTACACTTATAACTCAACTGAACACTGGTTCTCTACAGAATGTTTTTTCATGAAAAAATGTTTAAATAAATTGTATAAAAGGTTTCGCAAATATAGAAAGAATAGTGACCTAGTAAACTATATGAATGTAAGGAAAAAATATAAAAAATTGGTTAAAAATAATAAAAAATCGTATTTTGCTGAAATAAATAATTCTATTAGAAATGTTAAAAGTCCCTCGGACTTCTGGTTTATTATAAATAAATTTAGAAAGAAAAAAGTGTTTAGTGAATGCCCCTTGTCAATCTCAGATTGGGAATATTTTTATAATAGCGTAATGCCCCCAAAACCTCAAACTGATGTAATGTTTTTTGGTTTCTTCCATCCTGCTCTAGACCATGAAATCTCTCTGGATGAGGTACTCCGTAGTCTAACTACATGTAAGAATAACAAAGCGGCTGGTCTGGACTATATCCCTAATGAATGCTATAAAATTCTGCCTCCTTCCTGGTTACATTATTTACAAAATTTGTTCAACACTATATGGCGCACAGAATCTATTCCAACGAGTTGGTATAAAGTAAAAATGATTCTTTTACACAAAAAGGGCGATAAGAAAGACCCCGAAAACTACCGTGGTATAGCTATCTTTAATGCAGTAGTTAAGATATTTACCTACATCATATATAATAGATTAGCTTTATGGGCAGAAAACAATGATTTAATTCCAGATGAGCAAATGGGGTTTAGGAAAGAGAGGGGCTGTCGTGATGCAATATTCACATTATCGGCTGCAATATCTATTCAATTGAGGCTGAAAAGGAGTAAACTTTTCGCAATTTTCGTTGACTTTAAAAGAGCCTTTGACTCTGTTAACCATCAAAAATTGTGGCAGAAACTATATGATTTAGGTATTTGTGGGAAATCTTTGAGAATCCTAATGAACATGTATTCTCATCCGGTAATGCTAGTGTCACAAGGGAACGAGCTCTCTTCCGAAATAGATATTAACGAAGGCGTCTTGCAAGGCGAGGTCCTCTCGCCTCTCCTTTTCGCTCTGTACATTTCGGATATTGTTGATTTCTTTGTTGCACACGGAGCCAAGGGTGTTAGTCTTAGTGCAAATAGAGACCTTAACATTATTTCGTATGCCGATGACACGGTGCTTTTAAGTCCCTATTGGTCAGACGCTCAACTAAATTTAAATATATTGGAGCAGTACTGCAACTTAAACTCTCTTGTGGTAAATATTAATAAAACAGTTGTTGTTCCGTTCCATAAAGGAGGTCGCCTGCCAAAATTTAAAGATTTCTTTTACAAAAAATCAAAAATTTCTGTGAGTAATAATGTTACTTATTTGGGTGTCCCATTCTCATCCTCAGGTGTTTTTCGGATCGCTGCAAAATTCTTCATAAATAAATTTTCTTCTGCTAACTCAGCCGTTCTCATTCATTTTAAGAAGAATACAATCGGATTCTTGGGAAGCTAAGGTATCTCTTTTTGATTCCTTAGCGGAAAGTGTCCTTTTATATTTATCGGAAGTTTGGGGATGTCCTTATTCTAATGTTATTGAGCGTGGACAACTATTATTCTTTAAGGCTTTATTAAGGCTCCCTATTCAAACGCCCGATGCTTATGTGAGATTGGAAACGTCAAGAACTCACTGCCGCTTAAAAATATTCAAACGAATGTTTGGATGGTGGCTGCATTTGCTGAAGTCAGAGGATAGCAGAATAATTAAAATCTGTTATTTAAGGTTGGCCCATTTTGATAATACTTTTATAAATCTTATATTTAATTGGTACTCGCATTTAAAATCTTATCTAGTAACCATTGGTTATGATTATTTACTGCTTAATGCAAGTTACCAGTCTGTATCTGCAGTAAAAAAGACAATTTTGGAATCTTACAAGAATCATTTGGTCTGTACTGATGTAAACTCGGTAATGAATAGTTCTTATAATACATATTATAGACAAATTAGCCGTTTGGGCCTAACAGAGGAATACCTGTGGTATAAGTGTGATATTGAAAAGATAAGGGTAATGGCACAGATCAGACTTGCCGGTAAAAAATTTAGTAGACTTTTATTGCGTGGAAGAAGATTTGTATTCTATCCGGATGGAGTCTGCCATAATTGCAAACTTAATAAGAAGGACGACATCCAGCACTTTCTGTTTGAATGCCCTGCCTTTTCTTTGAACCGGTCCAAATTTTTAAACGAATTTGTTTTAAATGAAACATTATCACCAACTGACAAAATGATTTGTTTTTTTAGCTGCCTAAATATGTTAAAAGTAAACTCGCTGTTCAAATTTCTGTCTGCAACTTTAAAAAATAGAAAATCGTCTTAGTTATTACAATGAATTATCTTATATTGAGGCCAGTATATTATTATTTTCTTATTTTTTAATATTCTTTCTATTTATTTTTTACTTGTAGTTTTATGATCCTCCTAGTAAGTTTGCTTTTGTGTTTAGTGACTTATTTTATTTATTTATCGATGTTAGGGTATAACAATTGTATTATCTTTTTTATTATTTTTTTTTAATTTTTTTATTATTTTACTAGTATTATTTCATTTCATTAATTTTTGTTTATTTTTCAACAGAATTAGTATTGTTTTAGAAAATGGACAAGTTTTGATTTAATGTACATAAATGTAATTTATACTACTCCTTTGCCAAGGAATTGTAAAATATTCTAGAGCAAATAAACGAGTGTTGTTGTTGTTGTTGTTGTATATGGGGGAGTGGGGTGTCTCTTTTACCAAATTCTTCACAAAATTTTTCTTCAATACTGATAGCATTAATGTTGTTTTACAATGGAATTAATTAATTGGAATGGCTTTAATGGAATTAATAATGGAATGGCATTAATTTTTATTTGATTCATGGAATACCATATATCTATGCCCTTCAATAAAATGTATATATTAAAAAACAAAAATAAAAAGACAATAAATGAAAATGCAGAATAACAAAAAGCTGAAAGAATAAGGAAAAGTTAGCATTTCTATTTATAAAAATATTAATAAAATCTTCTCTTTTTGTTTTTTTTTAAAGTAGAAGCTTAAAAAAGCAAAATATCATTCACAATGGTAGTTTTTAATTTCCTCTGAAAGCGTTGACAATAAAATTGCGCTGACGATTTATTTTAAATTAAAACTCTCCACAAAGTCTTTAACTTCCCGTCCGCTCTGTTGTACGGACGCAAACTTCAGCCAATTACAAAATTAATATCCGTTCTTAAGTGGAAATTCATAATACAGAGAGAGAGAGACCATCATTCGTTCTAGATTGTACTGCCAATGGTAATTGCTATGATGATGTCGTTATACGTAAATTATTTCACTGAGACAAATCACAAAATTTCTCAATAGATAGAAAAATAAATTAAACCTTTTAAATTGAATAAATATTGCTGTCTAACTCTAAACATTGGGCACTTTTTTTTTTTTTTTTCATTTCATTGGCAAGAAAATAAATTTGATCTGGTAGTAATGTTTAAATTTTCAATTTTTTTGATGCCTCAAAAATGAAAAACGTGTTAGTATCTCAATTATTATCCATTAAGGGTCAGATTGACAAAAGGAGAGGGCCTTGCCTCATAATTACGCCCTACATTAAGAAGTCTATTGTGGATCCCCTAAGATTATAATAGCACACCCTTTAGCTTCGCACTCTTAATCAGGCCCAGCAAAGCTGAAATTGGCTCCGTCATGAAGCTCGTAGCTTCGGGATTGGTTGTCTCTAGTTGAAGAAACCTTGTCCTCATCAGACTGGCATACACACAAAGTGAGTGTACCGGGGTTTTTCCTACTCAGCCTTGCAGAATCGGCATCCCGCGTTTTCTGCAAGTAGTAATTGGTGCATTTATCTATTCAGCCTACAATGCCCTGTAGCCCCACTATTAGTCTTATATTCCTTCAGCTATGGCTCAGTAGGTTCCTGGTAAATTTCAGATACTCCATTTAGAGACCAGAACATGAAGGGTTTTTGGTCTTAATCCATCAACCGGAGTGCGGCTTTACTAAAGATTTCTTCCACTTCTTGGCGATTTTCTCAAAAAAAGACCTCCAGCGATTTTCTTTACTGACACCATCAAGACGTTTCACTTTAATTTGTCCATAAAAATTGATTTGTGGGGGCTTCTGGTGGAGCTGCAATGTTAAGATTTCCTTCAAAATGCCACTTCAATTTAAAAATCTATGTTTCAATCACTTATATAATATTTCTGGTATTTTATCCGTCAAAGTCAGAAATGCATTGGTCAATGTGGTATTAGTCGAAGTTGTATCATCTGTAAACATACCTAAAGTCTGGTATTTTATCCGTCGTAGCAGGCATAATGATTTTGTTCCTGACTGGTTTCCGATTTTCAATCATCGTCAGAGCAAATTCACCAAGTTCGTGTAAGTGAGTTCACTTCAACGTAATGTTCCTGTTACACTGATACTTGTTGGTTTGATGGTTGTATATATGTGGGGAGGTTATAAGGTTATGTTACTATGTGCGTGTGACTTTAATGACAAAATGGAATTATTATAAACTATGATTAGACATCAGAAAATAGTGTAAAATAAATAGCATGTTTTGAAGAATACTTTATAACTAAATTTTAATAGGTTGTTAAATATGCTTATCAAGTCATTTTTATTAGAGGGGCTGTAAGGGGTGACTTGATGAAACACTGAGCATACTTAAACAACACTATTAAAATACAAAACGAACGGAAGAACGAAATTTCTAAATTGCACGATCAGTATTTCTGGGCTTAATGTTAGCGCTATCATACAGTTCGCTGTGTAACTACATTCAGCTACTTTTTCCTAAAACCAATGTGTGTAATGCACCGAACTCCGCCAACTATATAATTAAAGGCAACTATGCATTGATTAAAAGTACTAGTTTAAGAGAGTATTTATCACTTACAATAAGAGAACGTCGTTCCCAACAGAGTTTAAATTTCAATCCTCCAGAAATGTCTACGTTAACAAATAATTAACTTCCTTACTATTAACTAAGTTAATATTCGATCTTACATTACTTTGAGTGAATATATTTTATAGAAACTATTACCATGTTGTTCAAAAACAATGGCATAAAGGTTGCATTTATAATCACATAGACTATACAGGCTACATATTACAACATTATTAAAGGAAAACGTCAGGGTTCTAACTTCTGTGCAGCTAGTTCATTAAATGTAATGCATAAATAAGTATACATTATGAAGGAAATAAAAGAAGCTATATTTTATTTGAACAAATCCAGAGTGGCTTGAGTGAAAACCTAAACGGGAATAGAAAGAGTTTTCCATTAAATGGCGTCTCAACGGCAAAAGTTTTGATCACAATTGATATAGTAATTCAGAAAATTGTATACTATTATAGCCGTTTCCAATATACCCTTTTTCAGGATGTTAGTGTAGTGTTTCGAATGCGTAGTTTTCCTGTTAATATTTTCCTAGCAGTTTATGGTGCGGAAAAATAAACTCATCTGAAATAGTTTTGAATTATATGATAAATTACACAAAAGAATTCGGGCTATGAATGATGTGTAATATAAATTACACAGAGAAGTACGGCATGAGCTCTTTTACATAGTGATAGTTCCTTAAAGCAAACGCCCACCAAGGGATACAGCTAGATGCCTAAGAGAAGTCCGTAAATGACACGGCAAATCCCATTTTCAGCTCTTCCTGGAACTCCCATTCAGCATCTTAAATTGTTCACAATCCAAAAAGCTATTGCATAGGGATGAATGCTTGGAACCTTGACGATATTTATCCACAGATTTGTCATCAGCGGGCTTAGGTCCAATTGCAAAGAAGTTTAGCCGTGAGTGGTCGGTTGGGGAACCGCGAACAAACGAGATGTCATAATAGATTCCATTAAATAATTAAGTATGGAAAAATTCAGACCTATTATAAATTAAACAAAAAAATGAAGAATTAAAACATTCAAGTAAATTAAAACAAAATTTATCTTTACAATCAAACTGTATTAAATGTAAGTCTTGCTGGGATTTCTCGTAAACGACGTAACAATAATAATGTGTGCCATTAAAAATATGTAAACACTATTCATGGTATAATATCCAGGGATCCATAAAGCTAGGAGGCTCCTTAAGCAAAACCCTCATGGAGTCGTTCTTAAAGCAGCATCGACGCTAATGTTTAGGAAACGATTGCTCTTGAGCAGTCTTTCCCAACATTTCTTTAACAGCGAGTTAGTACTAGATGGATACTAGTTGGTTTTGGTCCTGTCTGCGGCCATTAGAAGTTGACAATCCATTAGCGGTGGTTACAAGCTCGCCAGAACGGTAATATGATGATGTCCTCACTGGACATCTTCACTAGAAATTTAACTAAGCTTCTGCAGCGTTTGGGCTACATCACTATAGCTCAAATCACATGCAAGTTTGTTGGACATAACAGATCAAAGGAAGGAAGACGCCTAATTATTTAGGTCTACACTGCTCATCTATTTCTACAATTCATCTATTTCTACACGAGAATTATCACTTTTCTCAAACGATCCATTGAGAAAACGAAACCGGTAGACTTTGTGATCATTTATAAACTTTAAAATTAAGCCGACAAATAAAATTTAAGTATATTTCATGGAAGGGATTAGCTCAGTGGTAGCGAGCTGGACTAGCAACGCTGAGATCCCGGTTTCGAATCCAGCCATACTATCCTTAGCTTTTTTCTCTTCCTAGGAGCCTCTACAGCTCACTGTCCGGTGATGGGCAGTGTTGACTGTAATGAGAGAACACTCTCCGGAAGCCGCTAGTGCACCGAGAAGTCTCCGGGCGCAAATGACCATAGATGTTGACGTGCCTTAAATTAAAAAAACAAAGAAAGAGATACATAGCCTAAAAAAAAAATTAAAACAATAATAGTGATACATAATTAAAAACAAGACAGTTAAATTAGATATAATTTTGTAAAAATTAATTCACAACATGGATAAATAACTATTAAATAAAATACAGAAAACCGTGGTTTGTAATTGTTAGAGTGTTATGTATAAATATGTGCTTTCAATTCAATTGCCCTAAAACTGCCTCGAGCAATATATTGTAAACAAAATTTAACTTAAATACATTTTCTGACAGAAACACTCTTTGAACTTTTTAACAGATATTCCAGTATTTTTAGTTAAAAATACTTTAGAATCCAAATTTTTTTTATATTTTATATTTCATTTCTAAGGAAAAGTTATATTCTTTGGAAGAATATAAAAAGATAAAAAAGTGAAATAAGAAGGCAGTGTTTAAATTACAAAATATAATAAACTGAATATTTTCCATTCTTTTATTTATTTATTTTTTATTTTTTTATAGAAGGAGTGGATTAAACAATATTACAATTTTATAAATAGTTAAAAATAAAAAGTAAATAAATTTGTTAAAAAGTTTATTAAAAACCAAAAACACATTTTTAATTATTGTAAGTTTTGAATTAGTATAAAAAATAATTATTTCCCTTTCTCATACTGCCAGAGAAAGGGTCAGCTCAGTGATAGCGCGCTGGACTAGCAACGCGGAGTCCCGGGTTCCAGTCCCCTAGCGCTGGCTGCCTTTAATATTTTCTTCCTGGGATCCTCTTACAGCTCACTTATCCGGTGATGGACAGAGTTAACTGTAAGAAGAGAACACTGTCCGGAAGCCGGCAGTGCACTGAGAAGTCTCCAGGCGCCAATGACCATATATTTTATTTTAATTTGTGCGATTTTATCGTTAACAATTCTATTTACAACTTTTCCTAAGAAAAGTATTTTAGGGGTTCTGAGGAAGCTGGGAGACCGACCACATTATCCTCTATACAGCCAATCATTGCAATGCAATTACTGTGGGCTCTGTAAAGGAAACTCAGTATTTATTATAAAGTCGATTTTTCAAGAAAATTCATGTTTTAGAATAATATAAATTTATTGAATCAATCGCAATGAGAGAAAATCGTATGAGTGTATCATACCAGATTTTTTTTTTTTTTAATTAAATTGTCTGCTTAATTTTGTGGTCATCGACCGGCTTGGGGCGTTCGCCCAACATCAGTATGTGTTGATAAAACCGTTCTATAACACAGACTTGCACAGAGACAAATCAGTTTATACTCGTACATTGAGGGTAAAAACTGATTTTGCTCTGTGCAAGTGTGTGTTATCGCACTGTTTTATAAAACTTGATGATGGGCGAAAGCGCCAAACAAGTCGATGATCACAAAGTGAAGCAAGTTGTAATGGAAAATGTCTCTGGTGAATTCCAGCTCAGTGAACCTAATCACAACAATTTTAATAACTACTTTAGAGGAAAAAACTATCTAATACTTGACAATTTCCAAAATCTTTAACCACTCTCAATATCCTACAGCACCTCTTCCTAGAGAGATCTTTTCTCCGATTTCCTGGCATTTAATTATAAAAGTGCTTTTAAGCATTTTTCACCCAATCAATTGTACATAACAAAGCGAAAAATATCCTCGCCATATTTGAGCGGATTCACCATTCTTCTCCTTTTTTATACTGAGGAAGAATAGTGAATCTTGTACAGGCTTACACTGTATGTTCCTAAGAGTTTCCGCTTACTATTCTTAAAGAATTTACTTCGGCACTGTTTAGCCCCTAAGATTCCTCAGCTGCTGGCCTTATAAGTACGTTCGATAATTACGTTTCGTGTTCTTTGAATGTAAGAAGTAACCTATTATGGGAAAATAATCTCTATTTATCTCAGTGGATAGATTGATAGTGTACGGGTCGGCTGTTAGGCCTTACACAACCTCTATGGGTCCATAATGTCACCATCCCAAAGTATACCTTATTAGGTAACTATGTACGTATAGCTCTAAAGTCTTTAAAACTTATAATTGTCTATTGTCAGAGATTGCGTAGTGACCGCTTCCCTATTCAAAGAGACATACATATATTTTGACTCTTAAAAGCTATTAATAATTGTTAAACATATTCTTTCTGCCAATTTTTGCAGGTCTACAACACAAAACAAACATCATCCGCATACGTGCATATTTGACTTCTATGTAACTAATCCTATTTCATTATCACGAAGTGTAGGTAAAAAAGCGTTGCGAATAGAACTATGTTTCAGAGACATTTTCCATGGTAGTCTGCTTCATTTTGTGGTCACACTGAGTTATAAGCTGAATTTGTTCTGTGCAAGCCTGTGTTATCACACTGTCTGACAAACGCATCCTGAAGATGGGCGAACGCCCGAAACCGATCGATGACCACAAAATAACAGGCTACCACGGAAAATGCGGCTTTCCAGCTCTGCGGAACCAACCACCACAAGAACTATGTTTCATTCCACTTGTAACTGGGAAGTTTTGACTGATATTTTTGTCAACAAGGACTTCGGCAAAGCTTCCAGATAAGATCGGATTGCTGATACTAATCTCCTACGTTTTCATTGTTATTTTTTTAATATATACAGAGTTTTATTAATAAGGTTCTTTCTATCAGTGTAGTCAGAGCCTTGCTCAGAATTCCACACAAAAAAAGGTGAAACAACTCTGTTTTGTATTCATAATTTTGTCCTAGAGTTTGCCTCTTTATAAAAAATCTGGTCTGTATCTGTAATTTCGGAAGCTAGTCTGGTATTACCACTGGTAATATCAATCTGGTATTTTCCGCATATACATTCATTTTTACTTAATCCTAGTAAGTAAGGTTTTCGAAATTGAGTTGTCACCGGAAATACATGTTTTAGGTCCCCTAAATTAAAAAAAAATAATGTGTTTGTAGCGAATGCGAATGTTTCGTATGTGAGTGTTGGTGTGTGAACAGAATCTTTCACAAAGAAATGTCGCAGGGAGTTCAATTTTGGTATTCCGTTTAGGCACTACCACCGCATTAAACACGAAGATTTCTGACAAATTCCATCAACAGGAAGTGCCACTTTACTGAATGTTTTTTTTTTTTTTTTTTTTTTTTAATATTTCGTGACATTTTAGAAAACGGCTCTACCGATATTCTTTAGTTCATTCACTATTTACAAAACATAAATACCTATCACTTTTATTTGTAACATTTTCTTGTGAAAATTGATTTTTTGGTGGTTCTGAGGAAGCAATAGCGTTACGCTTTTCTCTAAAGTACCACTTAATTATTTACAGATGGTTTTACCCCACTATACACTATTAATACACTTTAGAAGCATTTATAGAATTCCAAATTTGAAGAAAATCGTTTCACCCGGAAGTGTGATTTTACAGAATAGGTTTTTCAGTTTTTTGTTCAGTTTTCCTGGAAAACAGTTGCAACGATTTTCTTTAAACTTGGAATATTTGCTACACCATTACAAATATATAACTTTTATTTAAGACATTTTTTTTTTTTTTGGAAAATATTAATTTGGAGGTGTTTCATGAGTTTAAATTTAAATTTAAAGATTTGACACACGGCGCTCAACATAAGTCCGCTCAGGTATGCACTAGAATAATCATCATTTACGACCAGTTCAAATTAACATGTAAATTCTTGTAAAAATCATGTAAAATCTTGTATAAATTGTATTAATTAGAGTATGAGAAAGTTGTGGAGGTGAAAAACCAGGCAATGAAAGCCTGCCATAGAATTAAACAGGCAGGTTTTTGGCAGGGTAAGCGATATGGTCATTCTATCATTTATCGTGAGATGCTTTTAAGGATTCCCATTACAGGTTTCCCTTCTGATATGAATTTGAAGACTTTTGTCTTTGGTCATTCCTACAGGGTTAGGTTGCCTTCTAGGGAAGATTGGTTAACCCTGGGTCCGTCTGGTGTGATTCCTGAGAATTATCTCCGATGCTACACGGACGGTTCCAGGATGGCTGGTAGGTCTGGGGCTGCCGTCTATTCTGAGTCGGGAGACCATTTGGTGGTGGCTCTTGGTGAGTGGGCCACCGTTTTCCAGGCTGAGGTTTATGCAATTCTTTGTTGTATTTTGGATGAGAGGTTGCGCAACACTAATTTAAAAGGTGTTTGTATCTGCTCGGACAGCCAGGCTGCATTGAAGGCGCTTAATTCATGTGTCTTCACTTCCAGATTGGTGTTGGAATGTTCTAAAAGACTGGAAGATCTTTCTTCACTGAAGGATGTGCTTCTGGTCTGGGTTCCAGGTCATTTGGGAATCTTTGGGAATGAGGAGGTGGTTAGGTTTGCCAAATTAGGTGCCTCTCTCCCTTTCATTGGTCCAGAGCCTGCTGTTGGTGTGTCTTCTGGCACATGTTTGTCGGGCTTTCAGACGTGGATGACCTCACAGCACTCATCCTTATGGATGAGTGCAGTGGGTTGTCGGCAGTCTAAGATGCTCATTGGGGGTCCGGACGGAGCTTTGAGTAGCGGGATCCGATGTCTTTCACGGACCTCTCTCAGGCATCTGGTTGGCTTCCTCACTGGGTATTGTGGCTTAAGGAGACATCTCTACACAATGGGACTCATGCCTGACCCCTTTTGAAGAGTTTATGAGACGGAAGAGGAAACACCCATGTATCTGATGACGGATTGTTTGGGCTGTGAGGAGATTAGGTTTAGGACCTTCGGCCGGAATAGGATATCGGTAGAGGATCTTAAGCTATGTTCTTTTAAGGTCTTGGTCCACTTTTGTTCGGTCTGTGGTGAAACTCAGATGGGTAAAACCTGGGCCTGGACTTTTGTTCCAGACCCAGTAGTTGTTATTCTTTAGGGGTAGCTATAGGATTTAGGGGGTCCAGGGAAGCTTTGGGTGGCGTAGGGTTTCCCCCCTCCTTCCTTGACTAATAATAATAACAATAAGGGAAAGTTGTGTGAGTGTTTCATCCAATATTTTTTTTTTTTATGATGCAATGGAGAATGCTTTCCTAGGCCACACACAATTAAGAAATGTCTCGCTAATTCTCACAATGAGAATCTTTATTGAATACTGTTATTAATCTGTTAGCTATTATTTGTTATTGATAGATACCTTTTCCTATAATTCTGCATTGATGAACAACTTTCGGTATTTAAAATGTTCCGCCACAAGTGGTGCGCTTGCCAGATGTCTTGCTGTTTTATTTCATTAATTTCATTAACCATAGGGAGCAGACAAATATTTCAATAATTAACTGCCAAAATAAGTATTTCCAAATAAAACCTTTTTAATAAAATTTGGTATTTTTTGAAGGAGATGTTTACATGAAATCATTATTTTAATAAATAAATTAACGCTGTAAATATAGTTTTTTATTTGGTGGAAGTGTTCATCCCACATCAATTTATGAAATTAAAAGAGTAAAAAATGAAAATTAGATAATGTTTAAGAAAATGTAATCTTTCAAACTGGTGGAAAATCAATGAAACTTTTGGACAACATCATCCCAACTTCTGGAATCAATACATAAAATTAGCATATGATTGTGTTGCAGTCCTCTCCTTCTTATCTTCACAAAAGTCAACCCGACTTCAGTCTAGCTTTTGGCCTGATTTGCATTTCTAAGAATATCCAAGACATCTATAGGACATGTTGAATTGGGTTGAAAATAGTACCTTTAGTTTAGCACACGACATGCCTTCCTGTGATTCTAACTTCTGTTGTATTTATCTTGAAAAAAAAAAAAATCCAAACATGGCATTTATCTGGAATTAGAAAAATATTTAAACTATTAGAAAAAAACTGCAGTTTCAAATATTATTCTCTTATTAATAAGGAACTCTCTGTTTTTGAGGAGGGTTTTTGTCACTATTAAATTTGATCCGAGTTTAAAAATAGTTTTATTTTCTATGTTTCTTGGCATTTTTGGGGTTTGGACTTTGCACAATTTTATTTTTTTGTTTTTGTCCTAATTTTAGATTTGTTGCACCCAAAAAATTGAGAATAATAAATACATTTGATTTTATCAAGTTCAATAAGCGGGAACACTCTCGCAATATTAACTAAACATTTGGCCAAGGAACAGTCAACGAACAAAAATCATAGACAATATTATAAAATTTAGTATGGATTATACAAAAGACATATAATTTCCTATGCCAAACGAGGAGAACTTTTAAAGTTAAGAAGATCACAGTGCCGCACTGAAATCGTTGAAAATTTTCAGTTGCAACATTTAGACTAAATGGTAAAATCAAAACTGGACAAATTTATGCTCTCTAAACCGAATGAAAATCAAAGTGTGCTTCTCTCTTTTGCGCTTGAAAAAAAAAAGATACATTTCTTAATTGCATTGTATTCGCGACAAGAAATGAACTTTATACAAGAAAACGTGTCCTGCATATCGTTTAAAGTGTACTGAAAATAGTTCAGTTACCAAAAGCTAGATTTTACTAAATGAATATTTGATGGAATTAAGGAATTAAAGCAGTTAAGAGCAATTAAAAGCAAGTGTTAATAAAAGCAATTAAAATCATTTATTAAATCGACAAATTGCACTCAAAATTCCATAAACTCTATCCAGTATTGGTTCTTTGCTCAGAACAAATTCTTCACTAAGATAACGGTTACAATATTCAGTTGTAAATTGTTGTGTTGGTTGGTTCCGCAGAGCTGGAAAGCATCAGAGACATTTTCCGTGGTAGCCTGCTTCATTTTGTGGTCATCGACCGGTTTCGAGCGTTCGCCCAACTTCAGGATGCGTTTGTCAGACATTGTGATAACACAGACTTGCACAGAGCAAATTCAGTTTACACACTGACTGGTCTTTTTGATTGTATTTAAAATTAAACTCTTAGACTAGTCAAAGGGAGGTATGGTGATAGTAACTGGGTGGGAAATATTTTGATATTTATTTATTAGATATCATCACCATCCCATATCTCCCTTTGACCTAGTTTAAGAGTTTAGTTTTAAATACAATTAAAAAGACCAGTCAATGAATAAACTGCATTTGCTCTGTGCAAGTCTGTGTTATTACACTGTCTGACAAACGCGTCCTGAAGATGGGCGAACGCCCGAAACCGATCGATGATCACAGAATGAAACAGGCTTCCATGGAAAATGCCTCTGATGCTTTCCAACTCTGCGGAACCAACCACCACAACAACTATGATTGCAAATGTTTCAAAATAATATTAATATAATAAAGTCCTAATAAAATAATTATTCATTATCAAATTACTTGCTTTTTCATTGAAAGCAACAATGTCTTGTGAGGAAAAGGAAATGAAACATATGGACAGAATACTGTTACCTTGAAGTAAAATATGAATTTACGAGTTAATTAAATTTTGTATTATGATATTTCTTAAATTCAGAGTTTCAGCTCAATTGCGTTTGCTGGACAGAAATAGCTGCACAGCATGAATATCATCAGCTGCTTATGACTTATGACTTTATAGTTCAATGAAGTAATTAAGTTGGTGGATTTTGGACGAAAATTTCGCGTCAAATAAGATTCACCTACAAGGAACAACAAAGTTGTTTAGACTTTCATTACTGGGATATTTCGTTTTTGAGATATTATTTTCAACATATACAAACATGTATTGAAGAATGGTGGAGTAAATAAATTTCCCCTTATTAGTACTTTCTAGAATAAAATTAAAAACAAAAACCATATACAGACAAACACACACAGAACATTCGCTGAAATAAAACTCAATTGTGAAAATTTCATACGATCGTTTATTCATTTAAAAAAATGAATAAAATTCTTAGCAAACTTATTGCAAAACCACATGTCTAGTTCTCAAAGTCCCCGCCAGATATCAGGAGGTACTGATGACAATTTTATAGTTGATAAAAATAACGCTAGATATCGCTAGAAAAGGCCTAAATAAGCAGCTACGATTTTATCAGTCACAGCATGCTTCATTTTGTTGATGCTGACCTATTTTGGATACTCATCCATGGTCAGAGTATCCGAATTTCCGAAACCGATCAGAACAAAATGAAGCTTGCTATGGCATAAATTCGTAGATGTTATCCAGCTTTACGGAAACAACCGTAATATATTCAACTAAATAAACAGATTTACATGACGTCTAGACGTGGGTAGTGCATAAAGTTCGCCTGCAAAGTTAGATACTTAATTTTAAATGAAGAGTAATTTACATCTTAACAATAAAAATCAATAAATTATTAATTTGCTGTAAAATGAGCATTACTTTAACCAAGATTTATTACCAACTATAGATTATATACACTAAAAATTTGCATTGAAGATTTACTGGTGCAATCATGTAGGTCTGTTATCTTTTGAAGAAAATGCTATCTTAAAATTGAATACACTAGTGGGTCATGATCTCACAGACTTTGTGTTAGCCCTACTTAACCATAGCATGCCTAAAGACTATTGTTCTAAAAGGTCGACTCGGCATAGTGGAAACTCTGTTTATCATTTCGTGCAGTCTGGTGGTCAACGCAACTCTTGAGAATACAAAGTCTGCCAGAGTACTTTTTCAGAAAAATGTAACATAAAGGAAAAGGGCCTTTTGTTTAAATCTATTTCTATTTTTTGTCTTAATGTACCAGGATTAAAAAGTAAGTTGAATGATCATTTGTTTTCATTCTTTCTTAGTAAATACGATATTTTCATTCTTTTAGAGGCCATTGTTATGGAAAATGAATTTAATTTATATTCACAATTTTTTCCGGAATATAAACTTGCCCGGGTATCTGCTCTTAAATTTTCAAAATTTGGTCGTGCTATTGGTGGTGCCTTATATGGAGTCAAAATTAAAATTTATAATAATTACGCTTATTTTTACACGCTTATTTAAACAATGTTTGCACGATTGTAATTAAGAGAGGTAATACTGAAATATTAGTCACTCCTTGCTATCTGAATTGTAATTTTTGGGTAGATGAGTTTGCCAAGTTGCCTGATTTTTTACAACATTGTTCTCATAATAATATCATATTAACTGGCGATTTTGATGCGGGGGTTGGCTTTTCACAGGCTCTCCCGGATGACCTTCTAATTGATAATATTAAAAGAAATTTAGTTAGGAATTCAAAAGATACCATTCTAAATAGTAATGGCTCTCGATTTTTGGAATTGTGTGACGATTACGATTTAATTATTCTAAATAGTAGCTTTGCCGGCGACTCCGAAGGAGAATTTACTTTTGTCCGACACACAGCTTCGTCCGTTAACGATCTCTGGTGTGTTTCTATTGCCTGCATTCCGTTTATTGAGGACTTTAAAATAATCCTGAAATATTCTCAGTCAACCATTTTCCAGTTTTTCTCTTTCTTTATATTGATTCTGAAAATTCTTCTTTGTATCTCTCTTCTGCTACTTCACCGCTTCTTCCTCAACTGATTTGGTTTCATAAACTTGTAGATTTATATAAAATGAATTTAGAAAAATTAATCTCAGAGATCCATAGCTTTCCTTCAGATGCACAGTATTACATTGATGTATTCATTTCCTCCATTAAAAACTCCTCTCCGGCTCGGGTAAATCCCAATTATTCTATCAGAATTGTCCGCAAGAATCCATGGTTTGATAACCATTGTCTAAAAGCTCGCAAAAAAGCTCTTAATTTGCTAAACTTATACCGTAGTTCCAATTCCATGATTGTTAGTAGCGCATATTATGCTGCACTTAGGGATTATAAATCAATGTGTGCAACTAAAAAGAAAGTGCACTATTCCTTGTTAGTCGATCGGTTTAATTTGGCTAAGGACTGAAAACAATTTTGGTACCTGGTTAGTAGATTTAAAACTAAAGAATTTTTATGTGGTAATCAAAGAGATATGACTGTCTGGGTAACCCACTTTCAGTCCCTACTTAACCCCTGGCAAACAGTACCAGTGCTTTTCGCTGAGCCTCAGTTTTCCCGATCTGAGCTAGACTCACCTTTTACTATTGAAGAGCTACATTATGTAATCAGTAATGCTAAGAATAAAAAAGCCCCGGGACCTGACCTAATCGTCAACGATTTTTTTAAATATTCGCCCTCGGGTTTTCAGAACAAACTACTGGATTGTTTTAACTACTTATATGATTTAGATGAGGTTTCGTCTTCTTTTGGCCAATCACTTAACTTTCCTTTATTTAAACGCGGAGGTGTAAATAATACTTCTAATTATCGAGGAATTTCTTGTCTAAATTCGATAGCAATAATATCTACTGATCTTCTTTTATTGGTTTGGAATCCTATATTCAACAAAATTCTCTTTTGAGTGAAAATCAAACCGGATTTCGGCGTGGCTACTCCATAAACGATAACCTGTATACTTTAGTCTACTTAATAAATATTAAATTTCTGCAACGGGGGAAAAATTGTATGGCTTATTCATAGACATTAAAACGGCCTCCGATGTTGTGAATCGCAATATACTAATGCTTAAACTGTTCAACATCGGCGTTTCGTCCAAATTTGTTAACATTCTAAGAAATCTGTATTCTAATTCGCGCTCAGCAGTTCGAGGGAGAGACGGAGTTTCTGAATTTTTCCCTGTGGATTACGGATTTAGGCAAGATTATCTTCTGAGCCCTCTCCTTTTCTCTATATTTATCAATGATCTTCCTTCTGCACTTGAGGGTGGTATTTCTGTTGTAAATTGAAGATCAGCTCCCTGTCGGCTTGCAGAGGAACATTAACATTCTTGTAATATATTGTCAGCAATGGCATTTAAGTGTTAATTTAGAGAAGACAAATGTAGTAGTTTTTAGAAAAGGGATGGACTGAGTTCTGTTGAAAAATGGAAATTTAATGGACCCCCAATCGAAATAACTAATACTTACAAGTATCTCGGTATAACGTTGTCATGCCGTCTTTCCTAAACGCACCACTTTAAGATAGAGTTTCTGTACCAAAACTGGGCATAAGCAGAGTGTGGAATCACTTTCTTTGACTTTCTTTCTAAACGCCAAATATCGTGTATACAATAGTGTATTACGTTCCATAATCTGTTACGCTGATCAAACTTGGGGCTACCAACGTTTTGAGGTTTTAGAGCAATTTCAGAGGAATTTCCTCAAAAAGTTGTTTGCACTACTTTCTACTGCACCTTCTTACTACATTTTGCATATTGAAACTGGGTTAGCCTGGTTTACATTTACACTTTGTGCTTCCATTTTAAATTTTGTTTAATGATCTTGTCTGTCATCGATAATCGCTTTTCCAAAATTATAGCCTGCGAAATTGTAAGCAAAAATATAATTTGGTTCAAAGAATGGTCTAACTTAGCCCAAAAGAACTCTTTGACTTCTGATTTTTCCCTCGATAATTTGTCGGGTTGGGAGTCTCAATTCTCCACGCTTTTGCAAATAATAAAACATAGTTTGGAGGAGTCTGTGAATCGCGCCATGAGCTTTGAGCGTTTTGTTTTGTACAGGACTTTGTTAGATACGAGTGGCGAGCTCAATATATTTTATGTTGACTCTGATACCCAACTAAAGCTTTGAGATCTAAGGTGGCTTTTCAAACTGAGAAGTGAATTAATTTATTTAAACTATGTACCATGGGTTGGTAAACTGGAATACAAGGAAAAATGTGCAATGAGTAATTTAAATGCAAGGGGGGATTTTTAAATGAAGGGGGGAGGGCATTTTTCTGTGTGAGTGCCCTATTTTATCCGAATTTCGTTTGATATACTTGGGTGCGAATTTTTTTTTTAGATTCTTTGCGAAATGCGTATACTTACACCAATTTTCTTAAGTATGCCAGACAAGCGTGGAATTGTAGATTCAGCCTCATTAAAGAATTTAATTTTTGATTTATAATTTACTCTCTGTTTATTTTAGCATTTTCTTCTATTTCTTGTTTGTGTCTACTTTTATTTGTATTTTTTATTGCTAGTATCCTTTTTTGTTTTTGGTCATTTTCCATTACAATTATTTTTTGAGGTGAAATTTTTTGTTAATTATGAATGAGAAATGAAAAGTACAATTTAAAGTAAATATACGTATAGTGACCAAATTGTCAGCAATGCCTTATGTACTTTGTAAAGTTTATTTGTTTATGTAGTATTTCTCAAATAAAGTACAATTATTATTATTATTATTATTATTATTATTTTTCTTTTCTTTAGCGCATCAGCTGCTAAGGCTATTAGCGCTTTACTTAGGGCCTCTTGGGCCTGCTCATATATTCACTCATATTTATCCTGTATGCAATACCCACAGACATACACATATATTCATAGACATCCATACTGACCATTCATACTCGTGCCAAGGCGCCAACTTTTAAATATAATGATTTGTTATTATTTCTTTTAAATATTCGAGCATACATCTCATTTTCTTTTCAGAATCACCTTTCCGAATTTCTTCAAGTGGACCTTCAATGCTATATTTTTTTCTTATGTTCAATAACACATTGCATTCTCCTAAGAAACGCCGAACTGTTAGTGCATATGATTCGCATTGAAGACATACAGGTTTGCATTTGCCTAACAGCATGTATGAATGCGTTATTCTAGTATGTGTCCTATTGCAAGTCTCGTTAAGACTACGGATTCTTTCCTGGTGAAAGCAACAGTGTCTATCGTATTTATATTTACCCTTACATGTCTTAGAGGTGTGTCCGTTTGGTTCCATTCACTCTCCCATTTATTAAATATTTCTATTTTTATTACATTTATTTGGTCCTCTATCCTAATTTCCCGGTCATGATTGTGTCTATTTTGAGCCGCTTGCTTGGCCATTTTATCGGCAAATTCGTTACCGCGAATACCTACATGACCCGGTGTCCACATAATTGTTATTTCACATTGGCCTTGTAGAGTGTTGCAGGTTTCTATTATACGTTTGACTAAAGGGTCTTCGCTGAATACATTTGAAGGCTTGTTATGGAACTTACAGAATCAGTGCAGATAAGAGCCTTCTTTAATTTATTATCTCTGCATATCTGAATTGCATGATGGATCGCTAACAGTTCAGCTGTAAAGATACTAGCAAAATTTGGTAGGTTTTGCGATATTATTACTTGGTCTTCTGTTACACATGCGTAACCTACCCCATTTTCCAACTTAGAGCCGTCAGTACATAAAACAATTATATCATTATATTTTTCCATTTCTTCAAAAAATCTCTGTCTAACTTCTAAATCACTGACGTTTCCAGATTTTCCAAGGGCAGTCATAGAGGTATTAAATCCCAATTTTTTCATACACCATGGCTAATAGAACCGATAGAATATTCTATAACTTTCCTTTTTACAATTTCATTTTCTCCTCGTAATAATTTTCTAGCTCTTATTCTTATAGGCCTGGTCCGTGTTTGCTGCCAGTTGTATTGACCTATCTGCTCGTCTTCCATGAATATATTTTGCAGAATATGCTTCTCTTTGTTTTATGCTTGTCTTCGGAGAAGTTTTATACTCACCGGTTATAATTCTTAGTCCTTGGTTGACTAGTTTATTAAGTTGTTGAAGTCTACTTTTTCTGGCTGAACCGTGTATCTGACACCCATAATCTATTTTGGATTGAATCATTGTTTGGAATACTGTGGTAATAGTTTTCCTATCGGATCCCTATTTAAAATTACCTATAACACGCATCATGTTCAGAACAAGAATGGTATTTTCTACAATGTGTTCTATATGCGCCTTCAAAGTCAATCTTGTATCAATGATCAATCCTAGAAATTTATGTTCTTTCTTGTATTCAATGTTCGAATCATAAATTTTTAATGGGGGGTCATCAGGTGCTCGTCTCAGTCTGCAGAAGTGCATGGCAATTGTTTTTCTGCTGGAAAAGTGGCAGCCCATCATTTCCGCACGCCTGCTTAGTAGGTCTATTGCATTTTGAGCTGGCTTCCTTATGTCATCTTCAGGCTTTCCACTTACTAAGATCGCCAAATCATCAACAAATAATAAACTTTTAATATTTGTACCGAGATTGTCAGCTATTCCATTAATTGCTATGAGAAATAGCCAGCAACTCAAAACAGACCCCTGAGACACTCTCGTCATCTGTGGCCTAGATGACGACAACGTATTGCCAACACGAACTTTAAATGATCGACCACTGAAGAAACTTTTAATGACTAAAGATAGATTTCCTCTTAGTCCCCACAGATTTAGTTTTTTCAGGATTAAATACCTCCAAATTGAGTCATATGCTTTTTCTAAGTCAAAGAAAATGCCCGGTGTATGCTTTGTGGCAGTGAAGGCACCTTGGACACTATTTTCCAGCATCGTCAGCTCATCTATCGTGCTGCATCATTTTCTAAATCCCATTTGATAAGGGCTTATTAAATTATGTTTTTCTAATATCCACTGCAAACGAAGATTGTTCATTGATTGATATACTTTGCCCATGCAAGTGGTCAAGGATACAGATCGGCAGTTGCTCACCTGCTTTGCACTAACTTTGTCTTTGGTATAGGAATGCTTCCACTTTCTGGGAAACATGCGACACTTCAAAGAGAGTTATATAATTCAAGTAATTGCATCCTACCACTCTCAGGAAGATTCCTCAACATGTCATATAAGAACTGGTCGTCACCAGGGGCTGTAAGTTTTGTTTTTTTTAAGAACAAAATCAAGCTCTTTCAGTATTTTTGCTACCGTGACATTCTCAGAAAAATCCGCAAAGTATTCTGCAAATCTGCAGAGAAGTTTATAATTCTATCATTATTAATTAGGATAGGGACTTGGTGCTGCGGAGCCGTTCCACTGAGCGATTTTATTTCCCCCCATAGATCTTCTGGATCGGTTTGACTATTTATGGTGGATATATATTCTTTCCACGAATCCAACTGCGCTGCTCGCTTTAATCTTCTTTCTTTTGCCCTCCAGTACTTGAATTCCAATATACTATTCAAGAGTGGATTCCTTTTGAGTTTATTCAGAGATTTTTTCTTGTTTCTATTTACTTGTTTAACTCTGGAGTCCACCAAAGGACGAGGCATCTCATTAATTTATTTACAGTTTTTGGAACGCATAAGCAGGCTATATCGTTAATATGTTTACTATACATTTCAACATTTTCTTCCAGGTTTTCGGTCAGTGATGGAAAATCAATATTCAAAGAGTAGCTGTCCCAGTCGGCTCTCTTGATATGCCATCTTACTGGAGCTTCGTATTCAAAGCGCTCGGAGTTTATTCTCATATGAGATTTATAATTATACTGCTCTCAGTATCACAATGTTTAGTGATACCTATTGGCAATTTTTTAAACCAATAAATAGTCCCTTTTCGAAGGCACTACGATCTGGCGGCAGTGTTTTGAACTTCTGATAATTTTTTGAATTGATTGCATTGCATAATATGTTGAGACATGAATATTATTATTATTATTACTATTATTATTATTATATTTTATATATATATATTATATAATAATATATGTTATATGTTGTAATATTATGTAATACCTAATGTATGTAATTATGTAATACCTATATGTTATAATACTATACATATTATATGTTGAGACATGAATATTATTATTATATGTATATATTATATATATATAATATATTATACATTGAAAATAAACAAAATAAATAAAAAATTTCTTTATAGACCAATAGTTTAAAACAGTGCTCCTAGAAAGCAGTACTACCTTAGTATTAATAAATAGTTCAAATAATCTATCCTAGATGGCCCAACGCTTACCAGAAGCGGCGATATCCTGGAGCATTTATAATATGAGTTTTAATAGCGTTTCCTCAAATTATAAAAATAAGTGTTTTTCATTGTGTTTTTGATCTTCTATTATATTCAAGCATATATATCGGACACAATGTTTAGTGATACCTATTGGCAATTTTTTAAACCAATAAACGGTCCCTTATCGAAGGCATTACAATCTGGCGGCAGTGCTTTGAACTTTTGATAATTTTTTGACCTGATTACATTGCATAATATGATTAGACGTGAAGATCATTTTCAATAATAGTTTTTTTCTATAAACACAAAGAAATGCAATACGTATTAGACGCTGGGATTTTAATATTAAAGAAATTCTATTAAATTTTGTCCTCAATTATATATATATAAACGTTTGCATCGTGGAATTCTTGTCTTTACATATTTAGCATATGAACACATACTTACACAAATCTATGAAATTATTGATGTTGGTAACAGAATTTGTTGATACCAGATATGTGGAAATATTGATAGAAAATTGATGAAATTCTGTATAATTTAATATTACTAATGAAATATTTTGTTACGCCATTATTAGTTTCTCTTACACCCAATAAGTATTGCGATCGTGCCAGTTTTTCGAAATCAGTTTAAACCGGAAATACATGTTTTGGGGTCCCCTAAATACGGAAAAAATACTTTTAGCAAATGGCTGTATGGTTTATTCTTAGCAATAAACTGTGTATGTTTTTAACAATTGGTCTGTATGTGTTAGTGTATGTGTGTGCTGCGTTTTTAACGAATATCTCAATAACGGAAATTAGCAGGAAGCACAAACTTGGTATTTCGTTTTGGTACTACCACATCAGATACGAAGGTTTCGAACAAAAATCCACCAGCCGGAAGTATGCATTTGCTGAAGTAGTTTTTTCAATTTTTTCGTGATTTCTCGAAAATGGCTCCAAGTATTTTCTTTAAACTTCGTAAATATTCAATTTCATTTCTATTTCAAACATATTTCCAAGAAAATTGATTTTTGGTGGATTCTGGGGGGAACAGTGGCGTTATGCTATCCTTTAAACTATGACTTCAGAGAATATTGTACTTTTACCATCTACATAATTAATACAATTTAGAAGCATTGATAGTATTCCAAATTTGAAGAAAATCGGTCAACCGGAAGTGCTATTTTACGGAATAAGTTTTGAGTATTTCGAAATTTATTTTTTCGCAAATTTTTACAACGATTTTCTTGAAACTTGGACTGCTTGTTCCAAGTCAGAAACATTTATTTAAAACGCTTTTCTGAAAAAAAGAAAAAAGAAGTTATTTTAGTGTAGTTTTGGAGGTCCGTCAGTTATTATAAATTTAAATTTGCTTTCTTAGTTTTGACATACAGCGCTCCACATAAGGCCACTTAGATATAAAATTAAAATCCCCATCACCATTTTTATGACCAGCTAATGTACCATAACGTTGCAATTTTATAGAAAATTTCTTGATTAAATTGTATTAATTAGAATAAGAGTAAGTCGTATGAGTGATTCACACCAGATTTTTTTTCCAAATGGTTAAAAGACTAAAAGAAGCTTACGGTTGTAACAGTTTCGATTGTTCAGAATAACATTCATGGTAATAATAAGCCCAGTGTAGGATATTATATTTCAAGGTGCCACAAATACGAAACATTGTTTGTTGGCATTAGTTTTGTATTATGATGGCAGATTGCAGTACTTTATGGGGGTCTAATGTGTTAGGACGTTAGAATATATTTCCATGAGTGGACGTTAGAAAGCACCACTGAGTCATCACCACAGATTTAAGGTAGTAATGTAATTTTTAATGAATAGAAATAAAGTCATTAACACAAAAAATGGATAATTTTGGAAATCATCTAAAAACGAAATATAAGAAAAAGAGTGAGCGCGAGCTTTGAAAATGCCAGGTGAACCAGAAAATTTTTAAAATATATCAATTAATCGTAATAATAATTGTTATATTAATAATTAAAATCTTCATTATCATAAAAATAATTGGAATTTTACTGATAAATATCTAATAATTATATTTATTAATTATAATATCATATTTAATTATTGTGTAATTTTTCCGAGCCTTGATGTAAATATAAGGCATTTAATAATATTATTTGGTAGCAAGAGCTAATAAAACTAACTGAAAATATACTCAATTTTGTTATATATATATAATAATAACTAATGATTTTGTTTATAACTAATAATTAATTAATTATTAATTATTAATAACTAATAATACCTATATTTTTTATAGGAATTGTTTCCGTCGTAACTATGCATATTTATGATGTTCCTGACGGCTTTCGGATTTTCATTCATCGTTAGAATAAGATTATCAAGTTTTTTTTAGAGTGCCTACTTCAACTTTAATGTTTTTATCTATATAGATACGCATTGAAGGCAACAAAAATCTTTGAAGATATTGGGCTTTACTGCGGCCAATGAAATATTTTATTTTGACAATTATTTTAGTTTTTAGTTTTAAATAAAGTCGATAATTTTTTTTTTTCTTAATTAACAATCTTTGTTTATGTTTTTAATTAACTTCTTTATTTGTTAAGAAAATGAAAAATTGTCAACATAATAAAAACACTACTTATGTTTGCGGATTGAAACCTGCGTCAACGGTTTGCTAGAAACAGATGTTTCGCCCACATTGTAATAAGCCTCTTTAAGGATGTTACAATATGGAGGAAAATTCGGTTTCTAGAAAACCACCATGTTGTCTTAACCGGGAAAATCGATTTTTTTTTTTAATGAAAACCGGAAACCTAAAAGATGTCATAATGAAATTTTCGATAAACTGAAGTGATGTTATTAAACTGAATTCTTTCTGTTCGACCTATTAATACAACAATTTTTAATTAGTATTGTAATATAGGATGCAAATTTGAATACGCACCATCCACTTGCCTTAGTTTGTCCGGAACTATAGTTACAGTTCCTGAGTTATAGTTTCTTGCAGCGGATGAAGTCATTCCTTGTGATGGTAACAGTCCGATTAAATTCCTTCTTGTTTTATCCTTAATATTTTTGGAATACTTCATTTCACCTGTTATTAAGAGCAGATATGCCTAGATAACAAAGTCCACGATTCCAATAAATTCTTGGGTTCTGTAAAAAATAAATTATATAATGCTCTAGTAAAATTCTAAGAGAAGTTTGAAGGTCATTAATTTTATTGAATAATAATATTTTATGAAAAAGCAATAAAAATAAAT
Organism: Triatoma infestans; assembly: GCA_011037195.1. Taxonomy (NCBI): domain Eukaryota; kingdom Metazoa; phylum Arthropoda; class Insecta; order Hemiptera; family Reduviidae; genus Triatoma; species Triatoma infestans. Next base: position 31,328 of record JAAEAF010004461.1, on the reverse strand, counting down.
ACGTAACTAATTTCTGTGTGCTCACACGTGAGCACAAATTGGATAAAAAAGAATTACATTCAGAGAGGGGTCAATAGATCTACAGGAGTTATCACAGATCCTGTAAGGTGCCTAAATATCACATTTGTCTTTAGTGCTTTAGGGTGGGCATAGTAGAAGAAATAGATGGAAGACTTACTGCAGGGAAAATGTAATGTTGCAAGTATAGTGTATGTGAGTATGTGTATGTGAGTGTGTTTTGTGTGTGCAAGTACGGACCATTAATTTAGCTAGCACCCCATGCTGGGAATCTGATTGGCTTAGGTCCACCCTATATTAGGAAAAAGGAAATGGCCTTAGGAAGCAGTTTCCGAGAATGGTCTTTAGGACGCAATGGTCATTCTGTGCTCATCTGACGATAGTACTATTGACAACAATGGTTTTTGTATTTTATTTTATTTTTTTACTTTTATTTCCATTAAAAACATCCGCTGTTGCGATTTCATAACAAACTAAGAATTACATGTAGTGGTGATAAGTTTGATAAAGATGCAACTGTATTTGGGTTAATTATAAAACGTATATTCGTTACAAAAAGTATTTGTTAATCAAAGAACATTTATCTGTTTCATCATCTGCACATTGTAGCTCAATGTAGCTTTTTATTTCTGCAAAGCAACATAAAGTTATATAAGAAATGGAATGCAATAATCTCAAAATAACAATAAAACGTGATGAATATAATTATCTTAAAATTGGTTAATTATTGATTAAGAGCCAGGAATTCATAAACATTCCAACAGTTTAGTGATCTCCAAATTTATTATCCTACCGTACCCTTTTAGCAAAAGTTGCATCACCCCCCTGGAAATCAACCTGAGGCTTTTCAAAAAGCAGTAAGAGGCAATGGCAAAACTTGCATTCTTTTATAGAATTATATTTCTACAATATTATAAACAAAGAGAAATAAGACATCATAAAAGCTTAATATTAAAAAAAATTATTTTATTTTTAAATCAACCATAATCCCAATGCATTCATGTTATATATGGGATGTTATATATATACATGTTATAAGGATGATAATAATATAGAAGAGCTAATATATTATATATTATTTTTAAAGAATAAAATAACGAAGGATAATATTAGAATAAAATATCTGAATAACATTAAAAATGATGCTAACAAGAAGGATGAATCTGGTACGCTACCGGCGATTTTTTTGTTTGTTCGGTTATCTTTTTATCAGCAGTATTTCTAAATATTTCATAATCAGTAAACGCACAGAAACTAAGTAGATATGTAAGAAATTGAATGAAGATAATCAAATGTTAATAGCTATTTTATTGAAACAAAAAATATACAATCTATTATACTATCATAATAATAATAAGCGTTAGTTAATACTTTTGGGCAACACCCTCCCTCATATGTAGCTTTGGTGTTCTCAAATGGTCTGAAACCAGGCTTGAGGAACTTGATCGCTTCTCCGGACTAAGATGTCAGCCAATCGGATGCACTATTCCATAGCTGCATGCGGATTTCCGGATGTACCTTCCAGAAATGTGAGAGAAAGAGGCCTCATCAAAATAGTGAATCTCTACAGAAGTCAGGAGGCATCGATGAAAGCTTACTTTTTAGGTCATGACTCCTCCTCCGATCAACAAACAGTCTTTCGATTGGACAGAAATTACACCCTTTTAAATCTACAGGATTCAGCAGAAATTGGAAGTTAATGGTGAAAGTGAGGCTGAAAAATGATTGGGCCCAAGAGCAGCTGCATAGTCGTTATTATGCACAGCTTACTTCTGGCAGCAATAAGGTATGAACCCTTTTAACAGTTCTAATCATCAGAATTCTGAGCATTGTACTTATGCACTTATTGATCACATTGTAAACGCATTTATTCTTCTTGCCGGTGTGTGCTGAATCATGCCGACAATGTCCGGTTCAACCTGTCTATAACTTACGTATACCTACTTGTTAAGAAGTTCTATGACAAGATTTGACAATTAATAGCTTAATACTTGTATTTCATTTGTTTATAGGAAAAATTATCACTACGATGAAGTATGTACGAATTGCTTTTCAAAAATTTTCGTCTCTCATTTCTTTATGCTTCTAATGAGTATCATTTATTATTCAACGCCCTCTACTTACACTAGAAGTTACTACCTGTATCGTTTCGGGCGCCTCCGTTCCTCAGTGACAGTATCGCCCACTTTGGCTATCTTTATGTGACATCAAATCAAAATATATCCTTTATACAGTTCAGTGACAAATTTGTGCTCTGACTAAACAAACAAATTAATTTTTGGAGTTCATGATTCAAGAAACACAGAATTATAATCATTTATTTATTTACTTGGTTGAGGTTATAAACAAATAATTATTGAATTGATCAAATCAAAAACATTTTTAAAATTAAAAATACTTTAAACGTCTGTATTGGTGAATGCAGTGCTTTTTATTATGTTTACTTGGGGTAGTAGAATACGCAACTTCTTCCCCCTAAAACAGCCATACTTAAAGCCATTTCTATTTTCTTAACGCTGTCTGATCATGTTTTCAACCCAGTCATCTAAAAAGAAGATTTTATTTTTCCATTATCAGGGAAAATCAATTGGGTATTTTGATGAATATAATATTGAGCAATAAAGCATTGACTAACCTTACAAATGAAATAATAGTTGGGGAGAAGTTTGCGATGGTTTGAACTAGATTGTTTCAATTGTCCAGAATGTGAGTGACGGATGTAAAAGTTCTTTTATATTTTGTTGATTGATTCTACATTTAGTAGAAATATGAAAATAGTGGTCAGCTATTTCTTGGCGAAGCAGGTACCCGGTCAGTAAAATGAAAGACCAAGTGGGAAAAACCATGAAAAATACATTGATTCTAGTTTTCTTTGTATATTATTAACATTCAATTATGTTTGTTAATTTGCATCAGAGACATTTTCCGTGGTAGCCTGCTTCATTTTGTGGTCATCGACCGGTTTCGGGCGTTCGCCCATCTTCAGGATGCGTTTTTCAGACAGTGGGACAACACAGACTTGCACAGAGAAAATTCAGTTTACACACTATTAGAATTATAGTCATTTACATCATCATTAGAAATATAGTCATTCACATCACCACATCACCACTTTATTATCATTACAATCATCACACCACCACAACTACTATGTTTGTTAATTCTCTGATTATGCTGAAGTTATTTGAAGTGAGCACAGTTTCCTTGAATACTATTGCTGAACAAAATTGAATTGAGAACAATGTGACTATTCATCTGTAGAAATGAGAAATGAAAACTGAATTTTCTTATAAAGGCAAGAAACAGGCGCTTGATGTATCCCTGGAACCTGTCTCGTGAAGATCAATAAAATTCAGATCTTGCAGATGGCCGAAAACCCATTAATGAACTTAGAAATTGTGTGAATATTCATAATGACGTAAATAAAATAAATTGGGATGGTGAGTTAATAATTTTAATGTGTGAATAATTTAATGTTTAACAGGAGAAAGGTATATAACATTAATTTATGTTACAAATACTCCATCCAATATACCTGAACGTATTCCTATTCCTTCGGCAGAAAAAGTGCGATATCTCGGCCAGTACCTTGATAAACGCCTTACCTGGAAAACACATATTTGACTTAAGCGACAAAAACGCTGCTATTTGGACATACGGACTCCTACTATACGGATCAGCAATGCGCTCCAATCTTCACAGTTTCCAATCCCTGCAATCAAAAATCCTCCGCACACTAGTCATTGCTCCCTTTTTACGTCAGCAACCACACTATCCACAATAAACAAAAAATCACATTTGTCGTAGACTTCACCAAGTCCCAATATATCAAATTCCATTGCAAATTTTCCCATCACACTACAACCCATTGATCCGCAAACTTGTCTCGGGTATACCTTTCTGCTAATCCTTCCCGAAGACTTAAGCGCCGATGGCCTCGCAATCACCTAATCGTTTGATAAAAAAGGTCATCCTTCGAATTCACTTCATCGGGTGTCTATACTAACCGACTTATGATGGTCATTGTTGGATGGCCTTCATTCAATTCTGTCACGTCATGTTATTAGTATTATTTTGTTCTTCTTTTTATCCAGTTTTGTTTTATTTTTATTTATTTTAATTTTATTTTAGTATTTGTTATGTTATCTTTTGTCATCTCATTTGCTTGTTGTGCGTAAATTCGCAGTAAAATAATTAAAATAAAATTAAAAAAATTGTGTTACAATAATTGTTTTCCGGAGCAGGAATACTCCTCCTCAAAAACATATTCAAGTTTGATATAAACAACTATTCGAAGTTAATTTTCCAAATATGGAAAATTCTTCTAATTAATCAATTCTAAAAAAAATATATATATATATATAATTAACATTTCATTCAAAACTTTGTCTTTTCTCTTAAAGTTTAAATAATTAAGTTTTCGTTGTGAAGATAAATTTTTGATTCCAATATATTGTGAAACTTCAGTTATTATTTCTTGTGATTAATCAATGAGAAAAAGGCAATAATCAAAATTACTTTTAACTTTCTCTTATTGTTGTAAGAGCTATATTATGTCAAATTTTGGAAATTAATTTTTCACCCGAATACAGGTTTTTAGGTTTCCTGAGTCAGAAAAAGTTGTTTTTAGACATATGTGTGTGTGTGTGTTCATATGGTTAGCATAACTCAAAAAAACGGAAAATCATAGAAAGCTGAAACATTATGATTGTGTTTTACTAGAGGACGCGACAATATGATTTAGGTCAAAATCGGTCTACCGGAAATAGTATTTAATGAATAGACACATTTTTTTCAAAACTCCAATGATTTTCTTTAATCCTGATATACACTGATTAATCATAAAAAGACCTATAACTTATTCTAAACTTTTTTTCCGAAAAATAATATTTTATAGGCGTTCTGAGGAAGGAGTGACGTCAGGCTTTCCTCTAAAGGAAGGTATGCAAGGTATAAGCTGGCAGTCTGATGTTCTAGGACAAGCACCAGTCTGGTCTTCATTTATTAAGCCCACCGCCATAAAGGCAAAACAGGGTCACCAAAAAAAAAAAAAAAAAAAAAAACAGAGATAAATGCGCATATAAAAGTGGAGTGTCCGGTGAGGAGCATGTATTCCTTTCTTTCTTACCAGATGGGCTAGGATCATCAGACCCATGGTCACATATGGGTCGGTGGTTTGGTGGACCAAGACGCTGCAGAAGGGGACGGCGGAAAGTCTGAGTGGGATCCAAAGGCAAGCATGCCTGGGTTCCACAGGGGCCATGAATACCACCCCGACTGCGGCGTTGGAAGTCCTCCTCAATTTGCCACCAGTACATATTCTCGTTCAAGGCTAAGCCAGAATGTGAATACATAGGCTCTTGCAGGTGCTGCCTCCCATCACCTCTAGGCACGATCGTAATAACCAAAGGTTGATTGAGAAAATCAAGGCTGACCATCTTCTTGGAAGGCCAACAGATAGGATGGTTCCTACGTATCATTTCGAAAGGAACTTCCAAATTGTTATACCGAGCAGAGGTGAATGGGACTGTGACCCCCCTGTTCGGTAACTCGATCTGGTATACAGACGGATCCAAAACTCCGACTGGCGTCTATGGGGCAGGCCTAAAGTTAAGATTAAGGCCAGCGTTGGGAACTCTGCGCTAGGGAAACTATAAGGCAAGGCATAGTGGGTAGAAGAGTGGCCATATACTCCGATACTCAGGCAGCTTGAAGGCACTTTGTTCACACCAAATAGTCTCAAGACTGGTGTGGGATATCCTATTTGCCCTAACCGAGGTGGGTGCTCGGAACTAACTGACACTCGCCTGGGTGCCGGGACATGCGGAGTTTCTATGCAATGAAAGGGCGGATGCTCTAGCGAGGGAGGGTTCGCAGGATACCTTATAGGCCCTGAAACCTTCGGCGGCTTGTTCAGGAGTCTTATTCAAACTTCTATCAAAGGTATGATAGAAGAACAGCGCCTGCTTTGGTGGGAGAGAACACCAGACAGAGGCTGGCAAAGCTCTTTATTAATAAGAGACATTTGCCTAAATTTACCAGAGATCTACTGAGCCATACCCGAAGGGATATAAGGCTAATTGTGGTCTACTAACAGGGCATTGTAGGCTGAACAGGCACATGCACCATCTACAACTTGCAGATAGTGCGGTTTCCCGATTCTGCAAGGCAGAGGAAGAAACCCCGGCGCACATCCTCTGTGAGTGCACCGGCCTGGCGAGGACAAGGTTTCTTCAAGTGGGGACAGGCAATCCCGAAGCTATGAGCTTCATGACGGAGCCGCTCTCAGCTTTGCTAATACTGATTAGGAGGGCAAAGATGGGAGTTGTGCTATAATTTAAGGGGATCCACAATAGAGCTCGTCTTGTAGGTCGCAGTGAATGAGGCTCGTTCCCCCACGTTTCTGATCTAATCTAATCTACCAGATGGGGTGGATTATGACAGTTGCGGCCTATAAATGACAGATTCTCAAATCATTCGCAAATCACTAGAAAATAGTGGTTCTGATTCGTATCTATAATATTTAAAGCTATAAATATGGCTGGCGGGTGGAATAAGTAGATTCATGTGACGCCTTCAGATATTCTCGAAGAGGAAGGGAAAGGAATCATTAGCTTCCAATGGCAATCTTGAAATCTACAAGAGGTGCAATGGAAAAGCCGTGCTTAAAAAGAAAAACTTGGAAAATAAATGTAAAAGGCCTCCTTTTAATTGAAATTTTAGAGTAGTCTGATGAGAAATCGCTGAAATTCTTAATATCATACCAGAGATTTGCGACAAATGCAGTTAATTTTCTAGCCATAGTCATGTCAGGCATGTCCCGTATTGCATGTTCTTTGAGTTAAAACACCTTGCTAAGATTAGGTAGAAATTATGTTATTAAACTTTTTCTTTATTTATTTTTATTCATTTCTTATTTATTTTTTTAAAGAATAATAGTTGGATGAAATTGTGAAATTGTGCTTTTCTCCTTTTTAGTTTTTTTTATCTAATAACAGGATAATATTAATAATAAACTAGAAACGTTATTTCCATGTTAATGTTTAAAAAAACAAAAAAAAAAAAAGGATGAAGATAAGATGGAGTTGGTGATTGCCATCAGAGAGCGATGGAGATGGGCAATAAAGTAAAGCCACATGGTATGGGACGAGCTGGTACATCCAGCCCTTCTTTTAAACGAACAACTGAGTAAGATAAGACCTTCTTGTATGAGAAGGATATACTCTTCCATATCCCTTCATGGAATTAACCATATGGGGTTATAGCATGAGGCTGGTGTAGCGGCCTTGCCATATAGCCATATAGCTATGGAATAATTGCCATAGCGCTGGAGACGGCCAATGAATTTTGTATGACGAGAGATGATCTCCACTAAGCGTGTATCACCATCATCACTAGACGTTATAAAATATATCTAGTATAATAATACAAATATAATGATATCGTGATAATAGAGATTACACTCAATTTAGTTATATCATTATCTAAATGGAAATTTTATTAATTAATCTTGATGGAGTAAATAACTAAGATTAGAAAAATGACTGCCATGTTCAAAACATTATATCATTTGGGACAGACAATTATGGAATTAATGTGGCATCTTAATTCATCATAACCATGACATTAACTCATCTCATATTACTCTCTTAATTCTGGCTAGAGAATCGCCTAATGCAACAAAGTGCATTAAAGAGTGCCTATTAGTAACGGTATACATGGAGCAATATTGTTAGAAATTAGTTTTGGTATATTTAGTTTCTCTTACTACTTACTAATTAGAGGTACTATCGCGATCGTGTCAAATTTTCCATTTTGAGTTCCACCGAAAAGAAATCGATCTGTTTGTGTGTGTGTGTGTGTGTATGTGTGTTTTGGACAGCACAATTCAATAAGAGAAAATTGTAGAAATTTCGAACTTGATATTTAATTTAAGTGCTGTCAAGGGACCCAACGTAAGGTTTTGACCCAATATCGGTTAATCGGAAATATAATAATACTTTAGTGAATGAATTTTTCAGTGTTTTTGCGATTTTCTTGAAAATGGCTTTGAAATTTTTTTCACAAGAAATCATTTTTGATTGATATTGGGATTAGGGGTTATGTTTTTCTCTGAAGTTTTTTTTCAGTATATTGCATCCATTTTCAGTATATTTCATCCATTTTCCCCCTCCATTTTCTATAAAATTGAAATTACAATTCCGAGATTAAAGAAATTCGGTTTATCGCAAGTGTAACTTCAACTAAAAGTTGTTTCGTTTATTTTGTTTTGTTTTTTGACTTTCTCCATAAACATACCGACTGGTTTAATTCAACTTGGAATACTAACCTTACATACAGAGACTCATCACTTTTGTTTGGAACAATTTACCGAGTAAATTCAAGAATTTTTGGAGAAGATTTTCATCTAAATTGCCATTTCAATGTATATTTTTGACCCTGTCATATAAAATATTAATTAGAAATAAATGTATTGCCACAATCCCTTATTGGAAGAATATGAGCCCTTGCTGCACTTCAGGGAGTGTAGTGAATCCCTGACACAATTTTTCCGACGCAATAAAGTGTGGAGTGGGCGCCGGGACATATAGGGATTAGAGGTAATGAAACTGTCAATCAACTTGCCAGAATTGGGACGATTACTCCGTTCTATGATCCAGGGAGTAACCAGAGTGACAGTAGGTTCATCTCTCAGAGAGTGGCTTCGGAGAGAACACTACTAATTTGGAAAGCATGTCCAGGCGCTAAACAAATCAACATGATTATGCTTAAACTGTGTAAACATAGAACACCAAAGAGACCCTTTGCTTAGGAAGGAATCATTAATCTGGTAACAGATCTATTCACGGGGCATCATGCTAGGTTCAAGAAACATCTACATAAGGCGGGGTTAATTATCTCTGAACCTCAGTATAGATTATGTCAGAAGGAAGAAGCAGCTGACACCTGCTGTTTGTCAGCACTGCAATCGCCAAATTGCGCTATGAGTTCTTTGGCACTTTGAGATCAGAGAAGATGATAGTGCAAAAAGAACCGGTTTGGAAAGCCCTTAACCTCATGAAGAGGGGAGGTTTCTCAAATTAGACCCTTTGGGATAGGCATAATGAACCTCTATTGGCTGCAGTGTTTGGGATCATGACCCATCCCGTTTCCAATTTAATCTAATCTATATGACTTATTAGAGAGAAGGAGTAAGCTCTTAATACAAAAGTGCACAATTAGAGGAAAAGGATATAACAAAATCAACTTGTATAAGACAATCTCTGCAAAAGTCTGCCAAATTCATTAATAAATTGATTTTGAAAATTTGTAAAGTTTATGTATAAATAAAAATTTGATTAAAATAGATTAAGATTTTCACTGAAATCCACTAAACTAGAAGTTGAAAAAAATTAAAACACTCTAATTAAATTAGTGATACATTAATTGTAATGTAAACAAATCATTTTAAACTTGAAAAGCTTTTGAACAATGTTATTAAGTTTCGAGCTATGGTGGAAATAAACGTCCTTGAGTCCAGGATTACTAGCCTGTTCGTAAAAAAATGAGGTTGCTGTAAAATTTGCCATTCGGGCTATGTGAAAACCGCGATGATTTCATTTATGTTTTGACTTTTTTTTTTATTTAAGGCGCTATCATCATCTATGGTCGATTGGCATCCGGAGCATTTTCAGCGGCCTCTGGACAGTGTTCTCTCGTTATAGACAGCACTGTCCATGTTTAGACGTTATAATTAACTCTTATATTTAATATCCAGGAATGGTAACAGCCCTCCATCAGGAAAGATGCCCATTGCTTTTGACGTGAGGTGAAAGAAATCAAACACCAATGATCGAGTGATGGAATGCGTTAAGGTTTTATGTAATTTCTTATATTGTAATTTTTCAATCTCATTTACAAGTGAGATTTCAAGTTTTGATTGGAATGTATGTTTGGAGTGTAAAAGCAAGAGAAGCTCAGCAATCAAAGAGAGCAAGAGGAGCTCAACCACTCTCTCGGACTGGAGTGGGAGAGTCGGAGAAGCGGTATAAATATAGCGACGGACAGTCCATGAAATCAGTTAAAACACAGTTGAAATCAGTTCAGTACATCCAATCGCTACGTGTCATTCTCTTACCACTCTACCTTAAACATTCATCCATTGTAAAGTCCAGGCAGTCAGTATCTATTTATTAATATATAAGTTAACCAGTGTTAACCAAGTCTTCTTCTCAACTCATCAAACAAAACCAATTCTCACCATCCAACACATCCATTATAGGAGTTATAAAACGAACATGGCCTATCCATTGACCTTTCTGAGGACGTTTTCTTGGAACTTGTAATGGTGATTTTTTGACCTAAAATTCAGTATAGTTTAGTGATGGACTTGTGAAATAAATCGTTTGTTTAAAGAAGTGTGCGTAATAATCCATAACAGTCTACTGCATAGTATACATAAGTTCCTTTTTAAATATGGGTTAGAAGTAAGCCAGCATGGTGCGAAAATCAAGATTCTGGCGAGACTTATATTTTTAAATAAGAAATTTCGTAATTAACAAAAACTTCTACTAGGAACAAGATATGAATACTATCTCTAACGATAAAGCAGAGATGGGCTGTAGTCAGTGTGATGGATGTACAGTAAAAAGTAAAGGCATTATTATTTAAAGCGAGCTCCCAAGTAGATAATTAATAATTCCGTGGGCACACCGTTCCGCATTACTGGGGGCGGTATTATTCACCAGCCACGAGGTAACACTGACAAATTTCCTACTTTATGAAACACCATGCGCACAACACTTGAATAAATGTCCCTGCTTGGTCCTCATTTTTTCGTCCCCCTCACTCACTAGGTTGCCACCCTCAGTTCAAGATAAATGTGCCATTTTAGGGAGAGAAAGATTAAAAAATTAAAAGAGAAGCAAGGTTTCTTAGGGGTTAGAGGTTTCCTTTTCTTTTCTTATTACTAAAGAGAAATGAAGGTGACTTTGTTTCCTTAATCACCGCTTAAAACGTAAAAAGATCCGAGGGTAATGTTGCCATTGTATACTTAAACAATGTTTGAAGAATGGATGAAGATTGTAGGGAAACATGAAGAAGAAATGTTGAGTGAAGAATGTGTCACTTAATGTGACCGTTATATAAATGGGGGGGGGCTGGCTCTAGTTAGAGGAGTAAGCCATTTAAAAGTTTTATCTTGAAGTTAGTTTGAGTGCAAGTCATGAATATTGTCACTATGAGCTTTTGAAGCTTTGAAGGATGAACTTTTAGGTTTCCGCGGCCATTTTCATGAAAAACACTTGAGTTTTGTGGATGTGACCGCGTCAGTGATTTGCTAAAAACCGATGTTTAAGCCCATATTGCAATGAAACTATTCAGGGTCGTTATGCCTTGAAGCTTTCAAGGTGTAACGAACGATCTTGAAGAGGCTCACAGTAACATGGACAAAACGTCGTTTTTAACAAACCACTGAGGCCACCTCAACCTGAAAACTCAAGTGTTTCACCTTGAAGGATGTCCTTTGGTAGAGTGATTTAGTTCAACGATTCTATATCAACGTCTCCCAACTATCGCTAAAAAATAATCTGTTGTGGAACACTCACACGACTTTCTCTTACTCCATTTAATGCAAGTTAATTAAAAAAAAAAAATTCTTTAAAATTACTATGTTTACAAACATTTAGATGGTATGGATTACACTATTCAGCTGATTGGTTACTATGGGCTCCCTCTGTCTGAAATCCTTTAAACCTAAATGAGAGGCATCCCGCCCTCCACAGTCTTTCTAAAAATCAATTTGCAGAGAGCATTTCAAGTTTTTAGGAAAATCATTGTAGCTGTTTTTTGAGAAAACTACAAAAAAGCTCTTCTGTAAAATCGCACTTCCGGTTAACCGACTTTCTTCGAATTTAGAACTGTATCAAAGCTTTTAAAGTATAATATTATAAAGAGGCTTTAAATAAGTATAATATTAAAGAAAATCGTTAGAGCCGTTTTAGAATTTAATTCTTTTATTTTTTCTTCTAATGCTACAGAATCGATATCTATTTTGTCTATCAGTTTTTGTTTAGACGATCTGTTTTGTAGGAGCATTTTCCACAAATGCCATACTACTTCTTTTTTATTTATTTGGCTGCAGCAATGTGGTCTCTACATTTGTGTTTTACAATAAGCGCAACAAATATGGCTATTAACAAAATATGATTTACATGCAATTGTCGATATTGAAAGATATTTATAACATTCAATATAGGATACTGAAATTCAATCAGATGACATTAAATAAAAACATTGTTCATTTGTCAACTCTTAATGGATTCTTGTTCTTGATACGAATAAACCTTATAGATGAGCCTTTTAATCAAGTATTATTTCAAGAACATTTATTATGTACTGATTTTGACCTATTAAAGAAATTTAGTTTGATTAATTGGTGGTTCTTAGCATAGGTCTTTTTAATAGATATTTACTCATAAAAGATAACTTTGATATTGTGATATTTGATAAAAAAAATGATCTTGTAGACCAATTTCTTTACCTTCATTACATTCACAGTAATTATTAGTCTAGAATATAGAAACTACATTTCAACTGATTAGAATATCTGAATAAAAATAGTTCAGATAAAAAATAGGAAAGAATGAAAAAAACCTTTAATAAATGGAATGGCAATGACCTTGAGAGATCGATGCCCGTGTAGAGGCGAGCAAGCAAGCCAGACCCCTCACCATCACCCGCACCCGCTCATCGCTCAACGTTCGTTTTTTTTATATCATCCCTAACAACCCCTCCAGGGCACACATTAAAAAAAATCTATAACTCTCACCCCACACAAACTGACGCATCACCCACACACCCACAAGGCACACACACACACAATACACATTCACAATATACAACCCCTTATTTGAGGGACTCTAGTGAAAGAAAGGAGAAGTGTACAGCATCATCGCCACTTTGTGTACGGTTGTTTGCTGGCGGTCTAAGCCATTAAAACTATAACTCCAAACTGTCCGTCCGTCCGTCCGTCCGTTCGTTGGTTCGTTCTCTCCTAGGCACGGCCTTTTTTTTTTTATCCCTCTCTCGTCTTTTTTATTACGTTTACTTTAGCAACTGTTTGTTTTTTCAGCGTTTCTTTTTCTAAAGGGGGATAGTATTTTTATATTTATAAATAGGGAGGACCGTCATACTTTTCTTTAAACAACACCTCGGATCTCTAAAAAATAAATGTTAGCCCGAACGATCACAAAATGGAGATTGAAAAGTTTGAAATTCATTTTTTTTTTTTTTTTATTTATTTTTTTTTTTTTTACATTAATCATTGTAACTAGAGAACTAGAGAAAAACCTGCATGCTGACATCCAAAATTTTAAGAAGTTTAGACTTCTAAAAGTCTGAATTTGCCGACAAAATTGGTGGCAAATGCAGGTTTGTTTTTCCAAATGTAACATCTTCAACTTCAGCTAGTTCTCCTGAATATTCTTACTCTTCTTTCTAACTATAAGTAGTTAACAGTTTCTTGAAAGCCGTAGTTACTGTTATTATCTCTTTTTAACAATGTACATCTTTAAAGTAACTTAAAGTGCCAGTACGTTATGTCGTTATATTCTTCTGAATAAAGTAAGTAGTATAGGCTAATTATTTGTTTACAAATAAGGCCAATTGAATTTTAATTACCATCTCTATGTTTACATTTTATTCCCCCCTTTGATGAATTTATACATGCAAAGTAGCGCTTCCTTTCTCAATATGCTTCTAGCGCTAAAATAAAATCGTACATACTCGTTTTTGTTTTGTTTTTTGAATGATACTTTTCTCTATTTTCTCTCAAACTGAGCCGTATTATGTTACTGTGGTTGAGTAAACCATATTTAGTAAACTTTCGCCTTCGTCCACTATTCTTGATCGCCAGTAAATCCCGCCTCCAAAAATAAGTATTTCTTTACATTTACTTTAATTACTTTTCATTAGTTTCTCATTTTAAAAACATTTTTTAATGTTTTATTAAAATTGTTGCAGCTAAAGTGTAGAAATGTTGATATCAAAATTCCTTCCGCAGCCACAATCACACTTCGAACTATATGCCAAAATGCAGGTATGGTTTAATGTGATTGTAGTTAATTCTAAGACGCATTATCCTGGTATAAAATTCCTAGTCAGGCGATGAGAACTTTTCCGCCCGACTTAACGCCATTTTCTGCCAGAGTATGCTCTTGTTCATTCGCTTTGATCCCACCATATTCCTTATTACACACTAAGGTACACCTGCCTGCCGCATTTATGGACTAATGCTATTTCTATGATTATTGGTGTCATTACATCACTAAAGTATTTTACCTTATGAATTGCGCACCTTTAGCCACTTTTTAGTCTTTGCATAGGCCTCTCTTCCGCTTTGAAATATTGCTTTCCAAATAGTGCCCGGCTCTGTTTTAAAAATAGTTTATAAAATTTTCTAGAATTTCTGTTTAATTTATAAGATTAATTAGATATATAGTTTACCTTACATCACAGTTTATTGATGATGTTTACAAAGAAATTGTCTTATCAAATTAACGAATAATTCAATATTTCGCTATGATTTAGTTTAAACTTGACCTATTTATACATATCCTTTTAAGATGACTTCATTTACTATACTTAAAGTCAGCAAGCTTTCAAATAACATAATATTGGAGAGTCAAATATGTAGTAGGGCATCCGCAATGTCGGTTTTTATCCGTGTCGTAGGTACTTCTTTTTATTGATTTTGAGTATTTTGGATCTGTGTGATGAGGGAAACTTAAAGGTGTGGTATCTTGATGGACCACAATCTGACAATGAATGAAAATCCATTACCGGCCACAACCAGTAACAATAAGCATCTTACGACTGATAAAATCCCAGTTTATTATTGGATTCATATTTTGTCTTTCCCCTTCTCAATATAATCAAGTTTTCAATTGTGACATAATATTGTTTTATGAAAAACAAAAAATAATAAAGTGGCCATCTTATGCAACTATTACTTAATCAATATCTTAATTTAGCCAACCTGTGGTTGTCGTTCTAATTGGGTTTATTATCAGCGAGTTAATTCATTGGAAACTTGTCACTAACAGAGTTCTGTTTATGTTTTCTCTATTGTTTTTTTTTTTTGTGTGTTATCTACTTTAATTACCGTTGCAATAAGAATATAAAGTTCAATCAGTTTTAGTAATACTGCAATATAACTAAACAAAAATTGGTAAACTTATTAGAAAAAATAAACTGTGTAGAGTGTAGAGTGACTATAAAACCAAAGATCTATTGTTGGCTTCCTCAGATATATGTGTCTGAGTGTAGTTATCTGTAAAGTGTACAATATGTAATTGTTATTGGAGGGGAAGGGGGGACAGCTTGAACTTGCCTGTTTGTTAAACCTAATGACGGAATATCCAAGCCGTATAATACTTATATATAATTGTAAAGTGTATTTCTTTATTTAATTCATAATAAAGTATTATTATTATTATTATTATTATTATTATTATTATTATTAATGTATACATCAATTACTTCCGCATGCCGTATGGATAAAGAATCGTAAATTGTTGTATGGATGGAATATCCTCAGGGAAGCAAACTACGTCCAAGGTTAAAATGTTAAAATTCAATATCTCTACAGTGTCTTTACAAATTATTTTGACGCTAATTGAGACGCTTATGTGGGTCGATACGAAGGCTCAAGGTGACCAATTCATAAGATAAAATGCCTTGGTGATGTAATGAACCCAATAATCATGGAAATGCTATTAATCCATAAATGCGGCAGGCAGGATACCTTACTGTGTAATAAGGGATATTCTGGGATTAAAGGGAATGAACAAGAGGGTATCCTGGCAAAAGATGGCCTTCAGTCCGGCGGAAAAGATTAGTGCTGACAGACCATTTAGCAGCACATAACGTTGGTTGCGTTGCTGACAAGTATCTGTAAAGCTATTAAGTTGCTATAAATGCTAGCTATAAAATTTAGTGGTATACTAATCATTATTATTTGTCATATTTCACCTTTCCCATTGTTTACCTTTCATTGTTTGCGTTTGTTAACTTAAATTCACATTTCACTTAGGGATAACTAAAAAAAATTAGATCCAGTTGAGAAGTGATATTTGGGAGAGTTATTTAATAGTTTTATAATTTCTATATCTTCCTCTTCTTTATGACCACCCTACCACCTAAACAGTGTGAAATTTCGTCTGTACAACTTGACCCATTCCCTCGCCTCCAAGGTCAAATGCTTTCCTTGCTCCAATCTTGTTTCTTTATCCGAAGGCATTCTCTTATGTTAACCTCTTATTTCAACGTCAGCCTATCCCTCTTTCACAACTTGAGTTTCATTGGTTAACTTATCAAAACTTTTGTTTCAGTTAAACTTTTTAATTGTATAACCAATTTGAATAAAGCACTTAATATTTCTTTGAACTTTTTCTTATTAATACAGAAAAACATTATTTCATTCATTATTGAATATTGTTTGTAGAAAATAAACTCATGATGGAGCTGCTGAATGAATTTTGTTTGTTCCACTTACTATTTCAATAATAATCAATTAAATGTTCAAATTATACACAAAAAAATATTACTAAAACAGTGGACACATTCTCAATGGCTAAATAATCTAGGACTATCCGATTGGGCTTGCTGAATATCGATTACTCATTATTATTTTTTTTCTTTCCCCTAACCCCAGCTCTTAGACCCTTAGACATGGGCTAACAGCAACCCCATGGGGTCCCTCTAGTTTTTTATATCAGCATTACCACCCTTCTTTTTACTCTGGGTCTCTCCTTCTAGTACGCTATGTAGAATGGACGAGTGGAATGTATACGGGTTATATAAAACACACGTACAAACGCTCGCACACACACACACACACACACACACAATCAATCAATCATTTATGAAGAAAGAGCTGGAATTCTTCTGTTTTTAAACTAGGACTGAAATATTATTAAAATTAGTTAAATTTTGTTAAAGTCATAGCAATTTTATAAAAAAAAAGATCTTACATTTAGTTAAATGTGCAAATCCAAATAGAGATTGTTCCCAATAAAATATCGTACCGAAAAGACCAGTTTTGCACTGCAAATGAGGACATAGAGTAAGATATAATTTGATGTAATGTAATTGGCCAATTTTAAAACCAATCAAAAGGTGAAATTGTAAACAGTAGTTATAATTTGAACGATAATCAATTGTTAACAATAATCCAAATTGTTGAATCGTTATTGAACAATCATTGAGATTATATATTGCCATATTTGGAGTTTTCAATTATTTTTACTCACTAGTTAATAGCTAGCTCAGTAGTAAGAGAAAGGTGATGCGCGAAATAGTTTATATATATATAAATACGACTTTGATAGACAAATCTATCACAAGGTAGAGATAATAGAGTGAAGATGGACGGGACTAAGGACCACTGGGAACTTTCACCTTGTTTGAAGTGTTATTAAAGTAGTTTTTGATAAATGAGTGGGAGATATAAGATGGCCTCCAATGTCCAGCACAGCATCCGCTAAGACGGGCTTTCTACGTTTTCGTAACAAAGGAAGATCCTCCTCACCCCTTTTCCGGACCTAGTTTGAAAAGAAAAGGCTTTCATGTAGCTCCACCTCTGGAAAAATAATCATCTGAGAAAAAGAAAAAGAGGAGGAAAAGAGAGTGATAAAGTGAGAAGGAGAGAGAGATAGAGAGAGATGGGCTCTGAAAATGACAAAAGGAACCTTGTTATGTGGGAGGGAGTAAGGCGAAGGAAAGGGATGTTGTGGAAGACGGAGCATTCGCGATGCAAGGAGTGCGGGCAGGCACAGCCTCGCAATTATATTAGGGGGCCTCTTTCTAATTTTCAGTGCGCAACCTCCCCTCCTCTTCATCCTTCCGCGCGCTATACCCTTCATCCTTATAAAGCCCTCGACAACCTTCCAATTCTCTTCTTACCCCTTCGTTATCAACTTTCTTTTTGGACAAAGTGCGCGCGTATGTACTCGACTTGTGCCAAGTTGAACGTTCACTATTCTAACTCATTCTGTCCTCTACCATCGTCTTCAGACTCTCTTTAAGTTGATAAATTAAACGTATACAGAAACATATTTCAGTCAGTAATAATACTTCTATCGACTTTGTTTTTTATATTTTTTTGTTTAATTAGGTATTTAAAAAGTTCGTGGCATTAGTGGCAATATTGATATAGATTTGAAAATAAATGAGAACTTTAGATCTTCTGCTAAGTTCGTCCACGAAAAAACGGAGAAGCTAGCTAAAGTTTTTACAGGGGGGAATCCTTTAAGTGAATAGCGTCTGCTATAATTATACTTACAAATAAACAAAATAGCAGTTATTCCTCTAGCTCTCATCCAACCATTTTAACTGTTTATAATTAGTTCTCCCATAAATGCTTCAAATATACGTATCATATATATCGTTTGGTTAGTTGAACGTTGTACCTTACCAATTAAAGTTTAAATGCTAGTTGGTAAGAATTTTCTACTCATTTCATTAGCATGAAGTGTGGTGACAAAGATAACCGTATTACTGTAATAACAAACCAGGTTCCAAACTTTATTCAGAGTGTTACACACAAAAGGTCTTTACAGACAAATTTGAAATTTACTGACAAAAACATTTTCAGCATAGAGGAAAAATTTATCCACCAAGATGATAGGCAGCTGCACACAGTTCTAGAAAAGCATAGGAAATGATTGTAGAGTGAAAAATGTTCACCCGAATTCCATAATGGTTTAGTGGGGACAGAAGTATGAAAAGATGTAGAAATCTACATGTGAAAAGGTTGTGAAAACTTGCAGTAAGAATATTATAAAACTCCTTGTAAAACCTCTAAATCCAAAGTGTTTTTTTACAAATACTCTGTAATATGATTTGTACTGGGAGTAAATTAAATATGTTAATTAATCAATAATTATTATAATTTATATTTGGACACTCTCAAAACGGATTTCGTGAGGTCTGTGTTTATTCAGAAGTTGGTGAGGATGAAAAAACAACTAAATATATAATTAAAATAAACAAAATATATGTCAATATAAGTGAATATCATAATATTGTGATATAACTACATAAGTGTCTTGTCATTTGGGAATAACTGCTTTTTGTAAAACTTACAGATATTACACAGTCTCTAACTTGAAGGAGGTTGGGTTTCTTGAACCACTTGCACCACTCACTAGTACAACATAACTTTTTCTAATGACAGATTTCACTCGTTTTACGGTATAAATTTTGAACTGACTTCACTCCCTAAAATGGCCCACCTTTTATATTCTACCTCCACCCCAGGAAAAGTGAGAAGAGGGAAATTCCCTTTGTTCTAAATAAATGTAATGATAGGCGTAAGTTAGGTATCTCTGACTCAATTAACTGTTTCTTTTGTGCCCTCCAACCTTCGAAAAACCCAAATTTATAAATTCCGATATACATCAGAAAAATTCCCTACTTTACAATCATAAAATATTTAACAAGAATATATTTCGATACAATTTATATTTTTATTAATTCTTCCAAACATATACACATTATAACTCATTGGGTATTCAGCAAGATTCATCATCTGTACAAAACGCAAGGCCCACACAAGAATGAAAGTACCTGAGTTTATTAGTGCTGCAGAAATTAATCCTCAACCCCTAGACATCAGTATATGTTCGTATTTTGAGAGAATGGCTAGTCACGGATGGCATTCCAGTCAGAACAGCGTAAACAAGTCTTCAGTGCGGCCAGCTCGCAGTTTTCCATTGGTAATTTAACGCGTTCATTAAGATTAGAGGTGGATATTTTAAATATTTTTTTTTTGAAAATGTTACTGTTCGTAAAACAAAAGTTTCAGAGACTCATTTCATTTCAGAGACTGGTGAAATTTATTTTCTGTTTTGAATGGTAACAATATTTATGGCAGGACTAGATAGAAGTTTCAATGAAATTAGTTAACTTTTTGTACTTACAAATGTATGTAATTATTGTTTTTAACATTTCTAGAATTAAGTAAGAAATTAAAAGGAAAAAATAATAAAAATCCCTAACAACAATTATACCACCCTTTTTGTGGGTATTTTCTTACCTTCCGGTATCAGTAGTCAACACAAGATGTTAATCCTCTATGTTGTTGCAAAGTGAGTGTCTGTTTTGGGCTAGTAAAATTGCAAGAAACTTTTCTATCAAGATTTAAACTGCAATCTTTAATTTTTTCGGGAATACACTTAGAAACCCAACACCAAATTATTACGAAGCAACAGCTGTAAAATAATGTATTCAGATTCAATTTTTTTTAGAAGAAACTTTCGTCAACTTTAAGGAAAGGATTTAGAATATTGTATCAAACTTCTTCATAACGCAAGGAAAAATTTAAATTTAAATCTTCTCAATTTTTAAATGTCACCAACAAATAAAATGTCTAGAAAAAAAAAACTGGAATCCTCTTATCATTACTTGATTGACTTTTTGAAATGAAAATAATGAAGTATTGGAAGATTTATTTAAAAACTGTGCCTAGACTTTAATTTAAATTTTTTTTTTTGGAAAACATTTTTATTTATATTAGTGAATACTGTTTAAGTATGCTCTGTTGCTATAAATTTCGCCAATTTAGAAAGATTAATCTTTTATATATGAAATTTTTTATAGAGACAGACTGTCGAAGAATTGAGAAAGATCGAGGAAGTAAGTGAGATAGACTGATGAGAAGGACGTACATAATATCGTTGTGTTCTGTTCGTTCACATTTTTTTTCTCTGGTTCTAATTCTCCACCCCAGGTGGATTGGTGCCCTTTCGCGACCCTCTATTTTTTTCAAACCCCTCTCATACTTGTGTGATCGGCATCTGCACATCCATGCCGACACGTGCCCCTACGTTTTTTTGCTTCCTTCTTTTTTTTTCACTCTCGACATGAACTCCACCAGACCCCCGAGGTTGCCCTCCGCGAGAGGCCCGGTGGGGTCAGACCTATTGTGTTCCGTTTTTTTTTTTTCTTTTTTTATCCTCCCCTAACATAGACAACACACACACATACACATTTAGCTTAATACAGACTGTATACAGACACATACGAATCAAACATAACCCAGGACTATAACTCTGTACTAGTATGGAACAGTAGTTCAGTGTGTCAGATGTTGTTGTGCCAAGAACAAGTTCAACATTTCACATTTTTTTTGGTTAGTATATTTAGTTTGTATAGTTTGTGGTATAGTTTACATATGTATAATATTTTAAAGATAAAGGTAATAAGTAGCAGCAGGTAGTTCTAGCCTTCTTATTACACAGTGTGTTGTATTTAATCAGCTAACCTGGAGCCACAGATCGAACAAATTTTCTCTTAATCGGAAATAAGTGCGAGTTATTGAAAAAAAAAATTCAGTTTTTCCCAATTAACTTTTTCTATGCTATTTTTATTTGTCATAATTTCAAACTGTATTGATTTTCTACCAAATTGTTATTATTAAAAATAACTAAGTCAAAATTCAAACTCATTATTGAAATATATAATTTTGACCTACATAAATTTAATTGAAAATCTACATTTTGTCATAGTTCTTAATTCCAGATCTTTCTTCTATTGGCTTTTCGTTTTTTTTTATTTTGAGAAGTTTCCGCATACTTGGAATTTTCCCAACCAAAACCTAATTACAGCAGCTTCCCAATTTATGCAATTCCGTTGACTCAGATAGTTCCACCAATAACTTTCATATCTCAGCATGCTCATCATAGCCCTAACTTCCGATCTTCTTCCTTCACTTCTTTCCATAGTCATTCCTACAACTATTCCATTTCAATACCAAGTCATTATAATAATTTCCTTCCGAAGATCTTAGATACCTTAATGGAATCCAACTGTAGTTTTGTTATTTCGTTCACACTTGAAATAATTCCCCGATTTGTGTGTCGCCAAAACTGTTGCTTTGGCTGCAGTTTTTCCTAGTAATCAGTATTTTTTTTTTTTTTTTTTAAATTTTCTAGTTCCATTACCAATAAATTCTACATTTCCAGAATGGAATAGCCGCAGTTTTTCTCAGGATTTATATCTTCTCACTCCTAACTATATTTGTGCAATAGGTAGTTCGGGCAAAACTCAGAAAGACCAGACTATCATTCATGGTTTTCACTAGCACTTCTCTACTACTGTTTCCTGAAGGAAATTCACTATAATATTTCGAATCCTGTCGCTACGAGTTGATTCTATACGTCATTCTTAAAATTGAATGTTTAAAAATGTATTTTTTTTTTTTACAGTATAATCAATATCAGTAAAAAAAAATAAAATAATAATAGAATATGCAAAAATATAAAACTTTAGAAAATATTAAAAAATAATAATCATAATGAATTTAACAAAAAAAATATAAGAGAATAATGGTAGTTAAATCTAATTTGACAGATATGCCTCGAAAATGATAAAGCAGAAATTCAATATCGTTATATTTGTAAGAGTAGTTTTTAGATCATTTTATTGCCAGATATTATAATTGTTTTGTAAATTAATTTTTGGTTCTAGAAAAAGAAATTAAAATATTCAAGCATATTTCATATTGGAAAATATTATTTTTACTGTTTTATCTCAAAAAATATGAACCATGACTGACTGACAAGCTATGACACAAGCAGGTGGATCTTCAATAAACAATTCCATTTTTGACAACCTGGAAGCGGAACAGATTACAAATCATCCATTAATTTTGTGTATATCCAATCGTGATTTTTATCTTGTGAATGTTGAAATTCACTCCTCCTATTGAGATGCAATTATAAACTATATTTCCTCCTGTTTAGGAATATTTCATTTTGCCACCTTAACTTTGTAGTTGATTTGAGGGAAGTGGTATACGACTCTTCCTGTTCCTCTTGTTTTTACTTTGCGACGCACCATTTTAAGAGGGCGTGCTTTAGAGTTAGTTGTTTATTGATGCAAATCAATGATTCTTACATTCAGGAACTATGTTTTAATCCAGAAATCTGTTTATCAATATTGTATACTTTATCAACATATACCCAGGAAAGGGAACAACTAAGTTGTTAGCGTACTGGACTCCCACGCGGAGAACCTGGGTTCGAGTCCAGCTGTGCTGCCCTTAGATTTTTTCTTCCTATGGTGCACTGAGAAGACTCCAGGCGACAGTGACCATAGACGTTGCCGCGCCTTAAATTAAAAAAAAAATATATATAGCTGAGCACAAATCGGCTGTTCAATAAATGTGAAAACAGTAATTACCATAGATGTATCCCCACAAATTAAAAAAATATAAGACTCTTAATTACTTATGCCTACCTCCTTATATTTGAATTGATTATTATTTCTTTTATACAAATGTAATTTTTTTTTTCTAGTATTTTTTATTTTTAAGGAAAAAATAGAATCTCTCATTTTCTTTTACCATGAATACATAGAAAATAAGTTCATTTCTTCAAAATTTTGTTTAACTACAAATTTATACTCCTGCTTCTAAGATAAGACAAAAAGTCAATGTTGTAGACGTCATTATCAATTTACAGATTGACCAAAACTTCCTGAATTTCGGCAACTGAAGGAACAACAGCCAACTCTGTTCGAAAGATTACGAAAGTTGTCGAGTAACATAAATGTTCAAAATACTATATAGCACTGGGAGGTTACATACACTAACTACCTATTTAGGAAAGCATACAATAAACGAAAGATATTTTTTCCTTTAAAAAAAAGTTTTAATTTAAAAAATATTAAACCAATCAGGAATAAAAAAGCCTAACCGCGCCTGAAAAACTAAGTAAACAAGCAACCTTCCTAACCTTATCTCATATAATGTTTTTGTTTTGCACACCGCTTCTAGCGCACTCATTTCGATGTTCAAAATATTTTGTCAACCAATGATTTTTTTTTTTTAGCCTACATATTATAATTAAAAAAGTATATATGTATATCAGAGATATTTTTCGTGATAGCCTGCTTCTTTTTGTGGTCATCGACCGGTTTCGGGCTTTCGCCCATCTTCAGGGCGCGTTTGTCAAACAGTGTGATAATAAAGACTTGCACACTCAACGTCACATAGATACTATAATCATAGACAATGTGTGTAAACTGTATTTGCTCTGTGCATGTCTGTGTTGTCACACTGTTTGACAAACGCAACCTGAAGATGGCAAACGCCCGAAACCGGTCAATCAGGAACCGATCACAAAAAGAAGCAGGCTAAAACGGAAAATATCTCTGATGCTTTCCAGCTCTGCGGAACCAACCACAACAATATATGTATATATTTATTACACATTTCAACCTTTTTAAATTAAGTAGTGTGAAAACAATTTCTCCAGTAAGATTTTAAATATACAGACTATTATGAAAATTAATATGGTGTAAATATTATGCAAAAACTATTTAATTACTTTACTAAAGATTTTTTCATAATCCTAAAGCAGACTCAATTGACTGACCTTCCTATCTGAATACATATGATATATTTATTATCCAACAGGACTGGCTTATAAGTTGAATAGGCTAATAAAATAAGTTTCCTTGAAGATACTTTGGACTGGCCAAGAAATCAAATCACTTGGGTGATCTACCGTGGTTCAATTGTGCGTTTAGATTTTTATATTGGAGTAGACGTCTGCAAAGCTTTGAAAACGTATTGTCTAACGTGTGTGTCTTGATTAGGTAAAGTAGGTTATAAATCCCAAGTAATTGTACTCGTCAAGAACTCTGCAATCTATCAGCCCTTAACTGTAATGTGTAATGTTAGCGCTTTCTTCTAAGTGTTCTTTATCAATTTATTATCTCGGTTACCAAAATCCTTATACCCCTCAGTTGGCTAATTACTTAATCCTAAAGACGCAAATTATTTCGTAGGTAATTAAGCTAAAACACAAGCAATTTTGCAGTATTACAATCTCACCTTTTTCTCAGCCATCAGTCTTTCATCATTAATGGTCAATTTGAGGTAAATATTTTATTTATCGTAAAACTAAATGTATGCCAAGCTTAATAGGATTTCTTGTAATTTTATTAAAATTAGCCTGTAGCTAATAAATCTATAGCGCAACATCTCATGAAGAACCAATGCGTGACAGACGGTCATGTTATTGAGAGGCGTGTGGTAAGCACGCCGCGGTTCTTTCACCTTTTAATTCTGACCTCCTCTACCTAGGTGCCACTAACAACTGTAGCTTTACACTTTTTCTCGCGATTCTAGGTCAACACCGACTTTCCCCTAAAGGGAATCCAGCCCTTGTATTCTCGCACCAAAGGCGAGTGTACTAACCACTAGACCAACGCATGAAAACAGTAAAATATTCAGCGCGTATAAATATCGCACTAAAAATAATTCCTAAAATGGGTATTTTTTTAACTGCTTGTGTAGATTTAATTTGAACAGTGGATCGATATTCAGAAAGAAAAAAGTAGGAACTCAAGATAACTCTTATCTTTTAGCTACCTAAAATATTTTGGTATTAATATTTTCTTAAACATTGTAAGTACTAATTACTAATCAATAGAACTAATGGATTTCATGATTTTTCATTTACAAAATGGACCAAAAATTAATGGTATAATTATTTCGTTTACTATTATTATTTTAAGAATATGTAGTTTTAGAAACTTGTAACAAAAACAAAAAAATTGTAACGCCATTTTTATGGGTGTGGTTGGAATTAATACTAGAACATAATTAGGTGTCGGGGGTGTAAACAAGAGGGGTAAAAGTTTGTAAGGGTTCTTTTGGAGGGTTGTTCTGCGCATGATCTACTAATGGCAGGAAACGTCCTGCATGTAATACTGTTAAAATATGTATAAACACATTTTCCTAATAATAAAAAGTAATATATAATTACTTAATATCTTAAGATTAGTTTTTATCGCTACTGAATTCAAATTATAATTTCAGTAATTATTGATTAAAGTAAAAAAAAAATCCTAGACAAAATTATAGACATATTAATATTTGAAGTAATTAATTGAGTTTCATTTAATTTCAGTCTGTATAAACATTATTCAGAAATATTTATAATGATAGTTAAAAAAGCAATAGTGCTGAACACATACAAAGATGGTCTTGTGAGCTATTTTCAGGAATTCTTCCTGAAAATTTATATTTGTCCAAAGCAATCTTTTCCTCTTCTCCAATATACTCTCCAGCTCATTGAATTTGATAGGTCTCTTTAATTTTTTTGAGAATTTAATTGCAATTAGAAAATGTACACATGTCCGATTTCTCAGAGCCACACTGTTTTTAAGAACTTCTCTCTCTAGTGGTTGTTCTTCTACATTCACTGGCAGATCTTTGTCTGCTAAAAGAGCCTGTGATTGTCAAAGTTTCTGACTATCCATTAGCGAGTGTCTCTTAGATGGATTTTGAACTATTTGAGTTTTAATTAGCCTAATTTCTAGTTAAATTCAGCTCTCACTCTACAATCCACCAAAACAAATTAATCTCCAATTCTACCCATTTCCATCACATTTCTCATTCAAGTTCACTTATTCAATGTTATCACTAATATCTACATGCCCAGACAGTTCATATAGATATTTGGTTCTTTCTTCTTCCCCAGAAATTCCGTTCTCTTAAAAGATCCAAAAATTCATAGGAATTTCACTCTTTCAATGAATCAAAGAGGTCTTCATCATAAGTTTGAGAGGTATAACATTATGCGAGGAAGGATCTTACGGATAACAACTTTCCTTTCTCTAGAAATCAGACTGTTTTTTAAATGTATATATATTTTGCAAGGATACGAGTATATACAAAATGTAATGGATGCAAAAACTACCTATTAACAATCGTAGTTCTTCGACTAATTTCTAAGGAACTAATATGTGAGATATTGAGCTGTATATAAAAGTTAGTGAATTCTTATACTCTATAAAAGATACAAAATCCAATTCATAACGAACGAACCGTATTTAAACAGTTTTCAAGCAACAAATATTAAGCAAGTCTTCAACCAAGATTTTTCAAAGAGCTTTCAGTCGAATCTAAAATCAGCAAGCAATCAAGCGAATCAGTCTTCCACCATTTTGAAGAATTTGGAATTCTAACAACGTTTCTAATATATCTTAATATTGTATAGATAGTTGAAACATAGATTGTATCAAAGTGGTACTTTAGAGGAAAGATGAACCTCACTACTTCCATGGAATCCCAAAACATAATTTTTCCGGAAAAATGACCTAAATCTTCGTGTTAGTATACCTAAACAGAATATTTTATTCACATTGTATATATAAATATACAAGGGTCATACAATAATTAACGACACAAATCGCTGTAGCTCAGAAACCATTTGTTTATCAATAACATTTGTTTATTTTCAGTGCGTCAAGTTGGTATCCGTGTAATTAGTTTCTCATCAGCTGTTCGACAGTATTTGGTAAGCATAACGTCAAATGTATTCAGTTAACAATGGCGAGTCCGCTAGAGCATTGCACCTCGGAAGAACAACTTCAGTGATTAGATTTTTAGTTGCAGAATATATCAAAGATAGTGAAATCCTTTAAGGAATGCTAAAGTGTATGGGAATAATTGTTTGAACCGTTCGAACGTTTGCAAATGGTTAGAACAGTTTAAAAGTGGCGTGTAAATGTATGTGACGAGCAACAAACTGGACGACCGGTTGAAGTTGCAACTTCCTTCCTCGAATCTCGCATTAACGCTTTAATTCAGGACAACAGGCATATTACCCTTGAACTGATAGTTGAAGAATTGTACGCTAGTGTTGGAACTGTGCATAACATTATTCAGAATAAGCTGCAGTACAAGAAAACTTATGCAAGATGGATTCCAAGATAACTTATGGACGCCCACAAAGAAACTAGGTTTCAAAACAGTCAGCACTTGAACGATGTTTAATTGACAAAGAATTTTTCAGTCTAATTGTAACATGGATACACCATTTTGAGCCGGAGTCTGTGTGACAAAGCCTTGAGTGGAACCATACTGAAAGAAAATCAAGTCCCAGAAGTCTGCAGGAAAGTCATGTTTACAGTATTCTGAGATTCGCAGTTTGGGATTATCTCGAAGATCAACGAACCATCAACAACCGGTATTACAATGATATGCTCAGAAACCATTTGAAGAAACGTCGTGGCTTCTTGGCTGAAGGCGTGATTTTGCTTCATGAAAACGTGCGCCCACCCACGGCATAGATAACTTAAGAAACTGTTCAAAAAATAGAATGGGAGATTCTTCCACATCTCCCCATACAGCCTCGACCCCACCCCATCGGACTTCAATTTGTTTGGATCCCTTAAAGAGGCTCTTCGGGGGAAACATTTTCAATCCAGTGAAGAAGTTAAAAATCAGGTGCAAAAGTGGGTTCGAGATAGACCCAAAGAATTTTATGCCAAAGGCATAAAAAGTTAGAAGAACGATGAGACAAGTGTGTAAATGTTGCTTGGGACTATGTTGAAAATTAGCCAAAGTTTTATATTGATTAAATAAATCGTTTTTGAGCTACAGCGATTTGTCTCGTTACTTATAGAATAAAAAAAAAATTAATAAATAAACCATGGCGTTACAGTCCATAAAGGACCAAGCCTTGCCAGACGGCATATATTGGGGGACGAGTGGTGAGCACGCCGCAGTTCCCTGCCGTTTAGCTCTGACCTTCGCTACCTAGGGCGCTACTTACTGTAGCTTCCCATTTTTTCTCACGATGCTGGGTCAACACCGATTTGCCCTCACCGGAATCTAACCCTGAATTCTCACACGGAAGGCAAGTATATTGAATGAAACGTAGATATATAATGAACGTATATATATATAAATATATACAAATATTCTGTTTAGGTACCACACGTAACTGACACGAAGATTTAGGACATTTAAACAAACCTATGTATATACAAATGCGCTAAAGACATTTTTTCAGTACTTGAGGGGCGTAAAACTTTAGAATCCAGTGAAAACTCAATTTCGAAAATTTGACACGATTTCAAAACTTCCTTCTCTCCCGCTGTAAGTGAAAGTACTACAAAAAAAAAAGAAGATTAAAAATGGAAAAGGAGAGAAATATAGTTGAAGACCCACCTCTCTCACTTCAAAAAAAAAAAAACGGTAGAAAAGAATTATAACAGATGTCTATCTGAAGTTTGCTAATGATAAGTTCACAGGAAATTCTCTTAGTGTAGTGGCGAAAAGAGGGATTCCTGACGATATGTTGTAGACAGAGCGGTGGTACCTCCAACTGGGTGAAGTAGGGTGAGGGAAATGCTTGAATGGCACAGCTGACAGAACAGTTTTCTGTTTCTAAAAGTGTTATACGTGTGTGTGTGTGTGTGTGAGTGTGTGGGTGACCAACCTTCTACTTCTTTTTTACTCTTAACCCTGCGTGTGCCCACAGATAACCATCACAACATGCTGTTTCCAATTTATATAATTCTACATTATTTACCTCACTTTTTTTTTACCAACTTGCACCCTTGTTCTCCAACTAACAGCTATCCTCACTAGAGATAGGTACATGTGTTATCTGCCACCGTCTCATAGTTGTCGAACCTACTGTGAACTTAACAACTAGTAAATACTTTATATCCTGATCTTTTCGGTTTCCGCGATTTTTTCCATGAAAAACACTTAAGTTTCCGGTTTGAGACCGCGTCAGTGGTTTGCTAAATCCGACGTTTCGCCCAAATTGCGAGAGGCCTCTTCAGATTCTTACACCTTGAAGGCCAATAAGGAACTGGTCTCAACCCGGAAACTCAAGTTTTTTTTTTTTACTTCATATTATGTCTTAGATGGTATGTTTATTTGATGCGAGTGTCCATGATCAAAGCAAATTCAAGAGAACGGTATGAGGTACTGGAGAAATTATTACGTTTTTTTATAACGAAAGTATATTCCCTTTCGTCAATTACACCAAACTGTATGCTGTACCTTGAAACTATGTTTATCTTCTATTAGTGTTTACTCTGAGGCTCCTCTTCAAATATATATTGAAAGTGCTTAAATTCCCGGCTTATAGACTGCTCAGAGAGAATGCATTAGAGATTGTGCATATGTAAGATTTTTTTGGTTTAAGAGTTGGATCAAACTGTTTGCAAGATACAGCTGTAATTTCAGCCTTTCTCTTAAAAATTTAACACTTTCGGAGAACCAGTTGTTATAGGTTTTATTAGATAAAATTAGGTTTTTTTATCGGGAAGTGTGTGTGGCAAGTGCTCACGAGTCAAATAGAAACCTTTCTTATAAAGAGCATAATATTCATGTTTGCCTATTCTCGTTTTCAAGTCAGTCTACAACAATAAATTCAAAATAATTAAGCTGGCTCTTTAGGATGAGAGGTGAACTGCTCTATTTGAATGTCCCTCCCCTTGGATTGATAGGGATTTAGAGCTGTGTTCACCATGTAATCTGAAAGCAAGAAAGGACATGGTTTATTTTTTAGCCTATCTTGGTAGAATTTAGAGTGCGGCACTTTGGTGTCCCTTCTTTAACATTACCTAATTTAAGGGAACTTTTAAATTCTACTAACTGTCAAAATCTCATTCATTATGCTCACTCTGCCTGGTTGTACAGATATCAATTGATACAGGAATTTAATTAAGTTATTGAGTTGTTTATTTAAGTTGTTTATTTATATATCTATATAAGACATATTCTTACTTTGTAATTGTGTAGCGCACAATTTCCGGCTGCCGGATTGCCAAGCCGGTAAGCTGTTCTTTTTTCTTTTATAATGAATGTATAAATTTCTGTTTAATAAATTGTATTATTATCATTATTATTATTGACAATTTTTCCTTAAACGTGAACATTTTTAATCAGTTGCCCAATCGTAAGTATAAACGTTATCGTGCAAGTATCTACCCAGAAAGGTGTAGTGCTGATTACGTTGTAGTCCAGAAGACAGGCTAATAACATTGTCTTTAATGTTACTGATTGTTATCTAACATGTGAATGTCAACGCCAGAAATTCCGCAGAATTATCTATATTCAGGTTTTTTTCTGAAAAGCGTTGCAAATAAAATTGATAGGTTTATATTTGTGGTGAATATGTGTTTGGGTCCACAATGCTGGATAACAACTTATAAAATTATAAAATTCACTGTTAATATTATCAATTTTTGGAGGTTTACATGGAGATTACGTTTGTGTAGTTAGCAATCCCAAGTTTAAAAGAAATATTGTTATAATGGTTTTTAGAGAAAATTCGAAAAATCTCCAAAAATACTATTCTGTAAAGGAATCGATCGACCAGAAGTGCCACTTTACTGAATAGATTCATCAGTTGTTGCTATTTTCTTTGAACTAGATATACCTCTACCCCTAATCATAAAAAGCGCTACAACTTTCATGTACTATCAATTTATTTTATTTTATTTTTAAA
>JAAEAF010004460.1:0-54074 GCA_011037195.1 Triatoma infestans | reverse complement strand
TTACCATTAGTTTGCAACTGTTTTAACATTTTTATGTCTTAAGATGTTGTTTAATACATTAATATGCCAGTTCATCTTATTCTCACATAATTACCAATTAGTTTGCTTGTTGTTTTGTAACTTATTTATTTTTTGTTCTCCCACCCACATCGCTAATAATGTTTATTGTGTAGATATACCAATTAACTTACACAATCACCATTTCAATTGTCTATATTAATGTCAATTATTAAAAGATATGTTAAATGCCTTATAATTGTTGTTAAATAATAAAAGATAAGTTAAAATACCTTGTTTTACATTATGTGACTCACAATCTATGTTATAAATTGTTTGGTGGAAGGTTTTATTACCTTATTCAATCATCATTAGTTTTAACTCAATTAGTTTGCTATATATAATGATTTCCTTAATGGTGTGTTTTAGATATGTTAATTTATTTGTCTATTCTCATATAATCACCTTTTTTTATTAAATTGTTGTTAAATAATAAAAGATATGTTAAAATACCTTGTTTTACATTATGTGACTCACACTCAATTTAAACATTAATATTTTGTTGGGAGGGATTGCAGATATGTTAATTAACGTGTCTCCTTATTCTATCATCATTAGTTTTTAACTTAATTACTTTGCTATATAATGTTTTTTTAATGTTGTGTTTTAGATACGTCAATTTTTACTTGTTTTATTGTCACATAATCACCATTAGTTTACTATATAACTGTTTTAACATTTTTATGTCTTAAGATGTTGTTTAATATAACTTATATTTATTTTTCACTTTATTCTCACATAATTAGTTTTTGCCATATATCATGTTGTTAAATAACACCCAAATAAATTATTAAAGAAATGTTACTTATTTATTTTTGTTCCCCCACCCACTGCTAATAACGTTTATTGTGTAGATATATCAATTAACTTACATAATCACCATTTCAATTGTCTATCAATTATTAAAAGATATGTTAAATGCCCTATAATTGTTGTTAACTAATGTGAAATAAATGTTAAACTACCTTGTTTTATTTTCCTAGGCCACATACTTACATATGATAATTTTACTACTATGAACTAAGTGACCGCTTTGGTCTAGTGGTTTGCATTACCGACTTCTAACTCAACAATTAAGGTTCGATTCCAGGTAAAACAACTTTTTTTATTTCATTTTATTTAATTATTTATAATTTATTTATATTTATAATTTAATTATTTATAATTTAATATATAATTTATTTGTAATTTAATCGTCTTCGAATTGAATGATAATTAATTGGACGACGTCATCTTTGAATTAGGCTCATTGATTTGGATGATGGCAGCAGCGCTCTTGCAACCCCCAAGACTAGTATCATAGCCCCTGGCCCAGAACATATCTAACTACCCTGCTATCATAGTCGCTCAAATACACATAGGACCATATTACCTGGATGTGAAGGAGGAAGGGATTGATAGATATAAGAATTGTTCATAATGCGCAGACTGCCAGCTGCGCCAGTATTTTATGAGGCGTAAAGAGACGTCAATACTACATTCCGTAGTGTGTGGCGCAGATGAAAATCTCACCCCCCTCAATTTGCTGGAGCAATCCCCTCAAAGAAATGAGTCCCAACTAACCATCTAACAAAGAATTGATGAATAGAAGGCATGCCTCTGCCAAACGTTGACAAGAATGCGTCAAACGAATGGCTTATTCGAGGAGAGTTGTACCCTGAAACAGAGCGATTCATGTTTGTCATTCAGGATCAAGTAATTAAAACTCGAAATTACTTGAAGCACATCATTAAGGACGGGTTCAAAGATGATAGCTGCGCAGGTTCAACTTGAAGCCAGAGTGAGTACAACATATCCTCAGTGGGTGCGGAGAACTAGCGCAAAATGATTATCTATATAGACATAATCAGGTAGCTCAAGAGCAGAAAAGATCAGATAAGTAGGGTATAAATGTTACAACTGGCGCAACCCCTTCGTCCCCCGCCTACAAAATTCGCTGGATAGGAGGGTGTTCTTCAGCCCTTCCTCAGCTCACCGTAGCTAAGGCGATGGGGAGTGTGGTGTAGTGGGTATATAGCTGTCTCAACATTCCCTATATCATCATCTCTCTCACTAGCGTTAGCCCCCTGTTCATCTATAGCCCACGCTCTCTATAGTTTGTAATTATAATATAATAAAAAATAAATAAATAAATAAATATTATAAATAAAACTTAATAATATTTGTGTAATCAAATACAAAATTTGTCATTTAGCTGTCTTATACTCCAGTCGTTACCCTTTGAGGTCACCAGCACTATTGTATTTGTTTTTTTTTTATTTATAATTTTATAAAATTAGTAAAACGTAATAATAATTTTTTTAAGTGGGGATTTCTATATAACAACAGATCACATTAATGCTGTATTCACTTAGTGTGTACAATGGCAGATCAGTGGAATGAGATTAAAGTTAGTGAAAACTATAGGAAGTTTATTACAGCATTACCAGGCATCACTTTAGCCAACATGGATTTAGCAATGACATATATCGATATAGATTCTAACTTGAAAGAATTAGAAGAACTATCAAGATCTTTTTTTATAAAAACCACTAATGGACACTATGAAAACTGCGAATGGTGTAATCCCAAAATTGCGATGAAAGCTGATGCCTGTGTGTGTGACAGAATAGGTTGGATATCGCACTATATTCATTGCGCCTTAAACTATTTGTTCGTTGAAAAAGGGGGGTAATCGATGTAATAGCATCTTTTAGATAACTTATTTTCTCAGTCGTGAACATGTCTACTTACATTGGATTACAACTTACAACAAGTTTCTCTTTGAATACTAGCAACACTAAGCTAGTGGTGCTAGGTTTGTCAGAATTAGGTGAACCTTTGATAGCTTTGAAATCACAAAAGAAGAGTGATCTTATCTATCTGACTGAAGAAGAATGGAATATGCTGCAAAATAGTAAGAAAATTTGTAATAATTTCTTTAGCAAGAAAAACAACTCTCTACTAGTGAAATTCAATTGCTGAATTCAACAATATTCTTTGAAAAATTTTCTAGAAAAAGTATGGTGATTCAAGGAAAAGCATCTTGGCTCGAAGAACTTCTGAAATATAATCCTCCTAAGTTCAGTTTATTTAGAAATGAATTTATCAAGTTAATGAGTTTATTCGAAAATATTAACAGACAATTTAGTTTTCTAAATAATCTATGTAAACCACTAGTTTTAAATTTTTATAAAGAAAATGTTACAAGTGATAAATAAATATAATTTTATAAACAATTAAATGTTTATTTTTTTATTGCATTTATCCAAAAAGGTTTATTTTACTTTATTTATCTGGAATCAATTCTTTATACATTTTATGGTACATGTTGCATGTGACATGCAAATAAGTGGGTATATCATCAGACTACGTGGGACTAAACTTCATTTTTTACTATTTTCTTCTCCAAGTAGTAAAGGAAGAAATGTGTAGGTTTTATCAAAGTAATTTCTTTGCATATATTCTTCTACATGACAAATAAGAAGAAATGAGTAGGTTTTATCAAAATAATTATCGTTGTAGATACTTTCCTTCACCATGGTCAGCACACTCACTTATAGTGTAACCAAAAATCAAAAAACAAAACAAGTACTAAGATTTCTAGCTCTGAATGTAGGACTATAGAAAAGATATATAAACAGTGAATTTACTCTTGCAAGTTATTACTATTAAGTTTTGTTCTATTTGGTAAGAAACGGGGGTCCCTGTGGGTTTAGAAATGTATATATAGAGTGAAATATATCTTGCTAGTTAAGTTTTGCTTTATCAGCT
Source organism: Triatoma infestans (assembly GCA_011037195.1). Lineage (NCBI taxonomy): Eukaryota > Metazoa > Arthropoda > Insecta > Hemiptera > Reduviidae > Triatoma > Triatoma infestans. The sequence continues at coordinate 50,264 of JAAEAF010004460.1, read as the reverse complement.
AGAGAAGGCTCACCCAACACACAACAGTGAGTAACATTTAATGATTTGTACGTTTTTTTTTGTTTATTTATATTTAATTGCTATGAAAAACTGATCTAAATATTATCCTATACTTTTCTTATTTATTATTTATAGATGTCCGATTTTAAAGAAGTTTTAAATAAAGTAGGCAGTTACAAAACAGAATATAAATCTATTAGAGACCTTGAGGAACATAAAATCTATTATATAAAATATTTTGAGAAAACAAACAATAAGTACGGGCCAGCCGTTAAGGTAACTTTGCAGACAGATAGCACTAATCATTTTTATAAATGTTACTTGCCAAAAGTGTTCAATGATGTTATTGAAGATGAACTTATAACTAACTATAAAGAGTTAATCGTTGGACTTATTTATAAAGGGTTAAACCCGGATAAATCTTTCAAGATAGAATTTATTTAAATTTTTTAGACTGCACTTTAAAAAATAATTGCTAAATAATAGTTTATTAACATGCCTGTACTTAACAGTAATCTCAGTAGTCAACTTGATGAAGTACCGTACACTAGGTACATTTGTATTCGATCATCATATATAACAACAACTTATTCCACTGTAAGCCATAATTATGACATAGATAATTTATTAGAGGATGAGTCAATCCAATTCTGTTTGGAGTGTGCTCTTCTTGTAATTGATCAGAATCTTTTACCGGGAAGGAACGTTGTGTTCTGTAAAGAGCACAAAGTAATTTTACGAAGAAATAAAGATCTGCACAGGGAGAAAAACAAGTGTTTTAATTGTTTAAAACATTTATTTGAATACCTACCTGTTGTACGTTGTAATAGTTGCGCTAAGGCGATTCGACATTTCTATTGGACACCAATTTAATAAAATATGGACAATTTAACTTGTAGAAATTGTGGACAGCGCTTTTCTATAACAGCGAATAAGAAACAACATCAAATTACTTGTAAAGAACAGTTTGCTGGCATCTGTTCAAAATGTGAACACCATTTTCACAATTTACACAATTTATTAAGACATGAAGAATTCTGTATGAGTGAACCTCCTATAAGAAAAGAAAACTAGAACCTAAAGTAGGAGAACTTCTAGCTCAACTAGAGGATGATGAGGGACTTCTCCTATATGAAACAGGATTTGGTAATCGCTTAAAGTCATTTTTTATTCGCAGTGATAATAACTTTGATCTTCCACAGTTTCTTTCCTCAGTAAAAGATAAACTTATTTATCTCTTACAAAGAGAAACTCAAGAGCATAATGCAATTAAATTTAATTTATTTGTAGACTGTGTTTTAATAAATCAGTTAGGAGAGATTCTAGAAGCAGCAGTTAAAACAAAAAATACACAAGTCTTTCAGGAGTCAAATATTTCAGAGATACTCGATAAAGCTTTTCTGAAATTGGAAAAAGAATTGCAAGAAAGTCAATTAAAAAACAGTGGTTGGACATTATTAGCAATAGACGGTATTAGAACAAAAATAAATAAACATAATCCTCTTCGATGAAGTACTTACATACCATTACCACCTAAAATAGCTAGTAGAAAAGCATATATTAATATGAAGAACTATGACAATAAATGCTTTCAATATTCTGTTCTTGCCAAATTCGTCACAAAAGATGCACAGAGAGTGAGTAAATACAACAGTCTACTGGATAAGTATAATTTTTCTTGCATTTCTTTTCCTACTCCACTTCATCAGATAAAAAAATTTGAAAAATTTAACAATATTTCAATAAATGTCTTTGGAATAGATAATAATCAGCAAGTACATCCCTTGAAAGTAAATAAAAATCCACTAAATGACCATAGAGACTTGTTATTAATTAAGAATGATAAAGGTACACAGCACTATGTTTACATACAGAATTTTGAACGTCTTGTTCATAATCAATTATCAAGTAATCGTAGAAGTATAATTATTTGCAAGCGTTGCTTTACACACGTTTATGTACATAATAGAGGAGAAGAAAGAATGGCCAAACACATGGAACTTTGTAATAAAAATAAACCAGTAAAAATAGAATTACCCACAGATAAAACCCATGTAAAATTTGAGAATGTAGAACGAGGAATACGTATTAATTTCGTTATTTATGCGGATTTTGAATCAATACTTCATCCTATAAAGAAAGAAGATGCTATCAAGAAAAATGTATCTACTCCTTTTCAGAAACATGAAGCTATGAGTTTTTGTGCTTATATCAAACACACGGATGATATGAAAGAAATCTGTAATAATCTCCCAAAAAAACCTTATATAGATAGGGGAAAAAATGCACCAGCAGAATTTATGAAATTTATCAAGAGCATAGCTGAAGAAGTAACAAAAATTTATTCTTTAAAAACTCCCATGATTCCTTTGAGTGAAAATGAGAAATGTGAATTCAAAGCTGCAACAATTTGTTATATGTGCAATCAATTATTTAGCGAAAATGATAGGAAAGTACGCGATCATTGTCACATTACCGGGAAATTCAGAGGTGCTGCTCATAATAGCTTTAACTTAAGATACAAGGTACCAACAGTATTACCCGTTCTAATTCACAATTTAAGTGGCTACGATTCTCACTATATTGTAAAAGAGCTTGGTTACGATAAGAAAAGAATACATGTAATACCTCATACTGAAGAAAAATATATTTCATTTTCTAAAACTTACTGTTTGATTTTTGGACACATTCAGATTTATGCCCACTAGTTTAGATAATTTAGTAAAAAACTTACCACAATTGATTGAGGTAAACAAATTTTATAATTCTAATCAACTTAAACTTGTAACTAGAAAGGGTGTGTTCCCATATGATTATGTCACATCCCTGGGATAAATTAGAAACTGCACTTTTACCATTAAAAGAAGATTTTTACAACAGACTTACCGGAACATCTATATCCGACGAAGATTACCAGCATGCACAAAGAGTATGGACAATGTTTAACTGTAAAACATTGGGCGATTATAGCGATCATTACTTGCAATTGGACACTCTATTACTTGCCGATTGTTTTGAACATTTTCGTACCATCACTTTAAAGACTCATCAGCTTGATCCTTGCCATTATTATACCCTTCCTGGCCTATCTTGGGACGCAATGCTTAAATTCACGGGTGTGGAGCTCGAATTACTCCAAGATTATCAGATGGTCTTAATGGTCCAAAATGCTATTAGAGGAGGCATGACACAAGTTTCTCACAGATATTGCAAAGCAAACAATCAGTACCTCCCAGACTACAATCCAAATTTAGAAACTACATTTATTAGTTACCAAGACTGTAACAATTTATATGGTTTCTCCATGACAAAATGTTTACCTTACGGAGAATTTTCATGGATATCTTCGGAAGAGTTCAATTTAGATAGTACTGATGATAATGGTGAGTATGGATATATTCTAGAAGTGGACGTCACATACCCAAAGAAATTACATAAATTGCACAATTTTTTACCTTTCCTTTCTGAAAATTTGGAAATAAACAAGCAAAGAAAACTAATTCTAAATTTAAATGATAAATACAATTACATAGTGCATTATGTTACGCTAAAGCAAGCGTTGAAACATGGACTGCAATTACAGAAGATACACCGGATCTTAAAATTTCGACAATCTAACTGGTTAAAAAGCTACATAGATCACAATTCTACGTTCCGCGCATCAGCTACTAACGCATTTGACAAAGATATTCTGTATATGGTAAAAGAATGGAAAATATAAGAAATAGAAAAAATATTAAATTGGTATGTGATAATAAACAACTTGAAAAACTTATCGCTAAACCATCATTTCTTGATCGAACCATATATTCTGAAAATTTAGCTGCTGTACATATGAGAAAAACTGTAATTAAGTTTGATAAACCAATTTATGTTGGAATGTCAATTTTAGATTTGTCAAAGCATGTAGTGTATGAATATCATTATGATATCATGTTACCAAAATATGGACTGGATAATTTAACTCTTGCATACACTGATACAGATTCTTTTATATACCATATTAAAACCAATGACCTTTATCGAGATATAAAAAGTATGTTGGAATATTTAGACACATCCGATTATCCTATCACTCTCCTTGTTACTCAGTAGCAAACAAAAAAGTACTCGGCAAATTCAAAGATGAAGCTTGTGGGAGAATAATAACAGAATTTGTAGGTCTTCGATCTAAAATGTATGCCATACTTATTGAAGGGGAGGAAGTAAAGAAAGCAAAAGGTATTCAAAAATCTGCTCTAAGAAAACATATTCAATTCAAAGATTATATTTAATGCCTTAATAAAAATTCACAAATTAGAACTATAGTGAACTGTATTCAATCCAAACACCACCAGTTAACTACTGTTGAAATAAATAAATTATCACTGTCGCCATATGATGATAAAAGAATAATTCAGTCTAATGGAATCAATACAAAAGCAATTGGGTATAAAGAATAATTTTTTATTAAATGTTTTAATGTAAGCTAGAAATCAAAAGTGCAGTCTTTTACCGTTTACAACATTGTAGACAATTTTTCTTTACATATTATTTGAGAAGAATTTATGTATTTGTAACTTCGAAATAAAAGTACAGTCTTTTTACAGTAAGGAATATTTTTACTCAATTTATTAAGTTTCAATGTATTTAAATAAAGTTAAGGTATGATTTATAAATTTTTTCCTACATTTGTAATTCAAATTTTACAACCAAGTATATTTGGGAAGAATTTATGTATTTGTAACTTAGAAATAAAAGTGCAGTCTTTTTACAGTAAGGAATGTTTTTTTTACTTAATTATTAAGGTTCAATGTATTTATATAAAATTGATTGTGTTGGGTAATAGTAGAAAGGTAATTTGGGTGTTTGGGGTAACATAACATTTGTAATTCAAATTTTATGCATATTATAAATTTAAAAAAATTATAATATTTATATTTTATTCACTATCTCCTTCCTAAAATGTTTTAAAAATAAATAACTAAATGAAAATAAAGGTAAAAAAAAATGTTTAATAATTAACTTACCCTTAGAAAAGTAGAAATCAAAATAATTATTTGTGCTTCATTATTAATCCTTTGATGTATATATCTTTCTTCACTATTGTTTGTAAAAATAATCACCATGTGATCTCATAATATGACTGCTTATTGTATTAATAAATACTTCTTTTGTAATGTTTGTTTTTATCATTTTTCCTTAAATAATAAAGGTAAATAAAATGGGTAACAAAAAATAAACAATTATTTAAAAAAATTATTTTATTCCATTTTTTTTTAACCAAATACAATTCTGATTATGCAATTTATGTTCTTTGATTACTTCTTCTAACATTATCAGTTCACAATATACGCACTGAACACAATTACTTCTTATCCTGATGAATCCATCAAAAGTATTCTCCCGTACATTTTGCAAAGTCCACCTTTGAATAATTTTGAAGCATCCAATTGGCTAACATTTTTCCGAACTGTAGAGCGCAATTATATTTAGAGCCACTATGATAGCTGCACTTGTCAATACGTTGAAACGTTGATAAGATTTTTATTTTAGGGCAGCCAAAATATTGTAGGTTGAACACAGTTTTTCCAATTATATCACCAATAAATTTACATTTTTCATCTCCTTTGGCATATAGGAAGGTATACTTTGCTGTAGCCTCTTTTAATATATCATCTAATTCAGAAAAGTCCACATCACCGTCCTCCCATCTAATATTATGGAGGTTTTTGTAAATCCATCTATTGGGTGACGAGTGTGGGTTACCATATGTTGGCGGCTTGAATATCCAGTGTTTCTCTTGCCCAACAAAATCCACGATTGCTAGCTCCTTAACAATAAATGTGCCACCACTGTCTTGATAGCCTTGAATGTCTACTGCTGCGCACATGATGGTGATAAACTAAATGAATCTCCAATACAACACTTTACTATAAGATCGCCCCCACTCCTTTAAATTCTTCTCACCAAACCTGTCAGAGGATTATATTCTACAAGTGCATCATGCAAGATTAAAGCATAGGCTGTGGTATTAGCAGTGAATTCATTTGTCGTTTCCAACTCTATTCTAATATCTACTGAAGATGATCTAATTGCCTCAGACTGGCGAGAACAATCAATAACGATAATAGGAGCCTCATCTCTGAATTGTTCTTTGCTTAAAATAGGTTCATTTTCCTTTCCATAATAACTATGTTGAAAATTTTGATACATTTGATATAGAATTGAAAAATAATTATTTGAGAAGTCAATGTTAAGATCATCATAGGGATAAACCTCTGAATTTAGGTGCAATTTAACATTTGATATACTACAATGATTAAACTCTGACATATCAGTTTGTATATTATTCTTTTTGTTGGTTTGAAACGCAATTATGACATATCGAGGTTTTTCTAGATTTGTTGTAGTTTTCACTGTCCAAGTGTGCTTTTTTGTAGCAGGTAGCGAAGGATATTCTATTAGGTTCCATGATCGGAATGCCATGTGAACTGTTTTTCCTTTGTTGACGAAATTTAAAAACTTTAACTTCTGTTCGTCGGAAACTTTAACATAGGGCATTTTCCATTGTATAGATTTTAGTTTAATGGAAGCCTTGACATTGGTATGTTCCCCAAAAACCCTAATACTATCATTATCTGATCTGCTGCGATGTAGAATTAACTCATGTCTTCCTTGTAAAATTATTTGATTGTAATCTTCAAAGAAACCCATTACGATATCTAAGGGAATGCAAGCATCAAAATTTCCTTTATCATCTGCTAATTTCACATATTCACTAGGCATCATCCAACCACTCATTTCTAACCCTAACGCCTTGTCTGGGCTAGAAGAGATGCATAACCTTTTAATATACAAGCAGTTCCAGGATTCCGCACATGATCAATCAATACACCATTCAATTGATATTTCATTTCATCAAACATAAACAAAAATCCATTTCTTACTAATCTCAATTCACTTGGATCTATAGTTGTAGCCTCTTCTTTAACCAGTTGCCCTTGAATGTAGAGATAACTCTTGGAAGGAACGGTGTAGATGTCCTGCTGTTGCGCAGCAATGATAATTTCATCAGAATTGTTCAGCGATTGCGTATAAGGTTGGTGAGTGTGGTACTCAAAATCGGTTATCCTTTCCTCGAAGGACACGCCAGCATTAACATTTAAAATCTCTTCCATTTCTGCTTAACTAAAACCCCTACCTGCTGTTGAAGAAATCTAAGTTTGAAGGTGTTAACACACTACGAGATGTACGTTCAATACTATATGGTTTACTTCTAACGTAGTTGCTTTTATACTTTCGAAAGTCAATACCCATTTTTCTTCAAATGTAATCGAATAGTAATTACTTCCTTGCGAAAATCTACTATATTGTTATCTTGATCTGTAAGAGACAGCGTAATATTGTCAATTATCTCAACGTTTATTGGAAAGTAAATGACTGGAGGAGGCTCCTGAACTAATTTATAACCTGGTGGGACTGTCGGGGAAAATATATATGGTATGTCCATGTTTTCCATTTCTGTATGAACCTGAAGCTATATTGCAGTTTACAGCAATTGTATTTACGCTATGAATATTAACGATATCATTGGGCTTATGTTTAACCTTTTCCTTTAACACCTGTTGTTTAGTAAATGCTAATAATGGACCAATGGAATGCTCTCTGTTGAAATAACAGGTTTGGTGCACATCAATTCTGTTTGTAATGTATTTAAGTTGCCCTTCAGTTTTATCGGATTTGGAGATGATATATGCGATCTTATATAATTTGCTATGGCATCAACTTCATAGGTACCTGTAGGTAAACTGATCACTTCATTGCCATAATAAAATTTGTTGTTTACATTTTCAGTAACGTTGGGTATGGAGTTGTAAGATTGAAAGCTAAGTAATCCAACACTATAGCCACCAACACCAACATCCGATAAATTAATTGGGGGAAAAATATCAGCACTAAGAACGCTGGATGTTCCAGTTAACGTGAACGTATAAGACATGACTGAATCCTTTATTCTTTAAAATGCATTATTATATAGAAATTGTAAACATAAATGTCCACAGTAAGGTGTATTCCAATCTTGAAATCTCTTTCTATTGTACATTCTGTCACAACCATTTAAGTAACATAACAATTCCAATGGTGGTCTGAGATTGCCAAACGGATCAAAGTAATCGACTCTATTTCTTTTTTTAATATAGGCAACCCAATGAGTTCCTGCGTTGTGTACAGAATCTAAATTTACAATTGCACATTCATCAGTTTTAGGAAACTTTGGCAACCTATCACGCATGTATATACCTCTAAAATGTGGAATATCTTTAGCAAATTTCATCAACTCTATATCTGTTAGAGCTCTATTAGGAAGTAGTCAATCTCTTTTAAAGAACAGGCCATATCCTTTTTTGTAAGGTTTAAGATAAAGTCCTTGACCTACTTGCTGTGCCTCCATTTTTCTATTATGCCTTCTCATTTCTTCTAATCGGTTCCTGGCAACTTGTGTATCTTTAACAGCCTTAGCTATAGCTGACGTCCCACCAGCTAAACTTCCAAGCGCAGAAAGCCCAGCGAATAAAGGCACCAGAAATGGTAGAATACCACCAGATCTGGGTACTGGTAGAACTCTTGGTATTTTTGTTACTTTCGACTTTCCTACATACTTTTTCGCCTTTCTTAAAGCTTTCCTTGACGCGTTACTGATTGATAAAGGTGAATTTACACGTGCTGCACTTAGAACATCTTTTATAGATTTTACCTTTTTCTTCCCCCCACCTAATTTCACTTTAGCTTTCATTGCGTTCGTCACGGCCCAAGCTGCTGCTTTCTCACCAAGTGATGCGTCACTAGCTTTTGTTCTTTGCCAAGCTTTGTCAGCGAGTATGAGGTCAGCCTTATGCCTTGACTCTAGATCGTTATGCCGTGAATATGCAATGTCATGAAGTCGACAGGCTTCGTCCAAGGGATTAATACTCTATCTCCACGTTTTAATCTTTCTTGTAATTTAGTTCCAGGACCACAAAATCTGTAACCAGGTATATGCAGTTCTAATGGGAGTTTGTTGATCACTGAATTTATAAGACCTCTTCCAACAGTTTTCCTTCTCATTATGATAGATCATTTAGAGCTGAACGTATTTATATAGCATCCTCCTCCCCTAATTAAAAAAAAAAATGCGTTTAGAGAAGCAAAGTGAAAAATTACCTATTTGCAATCTAGTGACCAATTCAATGGACTGTGGACATATGAAAGTAAATCGACATGGATCATTACTGCCAGATAGTTTACGAGCACTTATTTGTGGGACTTCAGGATCTGGTAAAACCAACCTTATGGTTTGTTTGCTTTTACAACCAAATGGATTGAGATTTGCAAACTTATATATTTGTAGTAGATCACTCCAACAAGAGAAATATATATATTTGGAGAAGATTTTTAAACTAGTACCAGAAATAGGGTTTTTTACAATAAATACAACTCAACAGGTAATCAACCCTGATGACGCTGAACCAGACTCTTTTATAATTTTTGATGATATTTCAATGGATGAGCAGGAAAATATTCGTAAATATTTCAGTATGGGACGTCATAAATGGATAGACTGCTTCTATCTTTGTCAGAGTTATGCTAGGATCCCTAAACACCTAATTCGCGATAACGCCAACTTTTTCATGCTTTTCGAGCAGGATGATTTGAATTTAAGACACGTATACAGTGACCATGTAAGTTCACCCAATATTTCATTTGACAAATTTAAACAGATGTGTAATATCTGTTGGGAGGAGCCTCATGGATTTATAACTTTAGATAAAACAAGAGATTTAAACAGTGGCAGATTTCGGAAGGGTTTGGACACATTTATCTATATATAGTGCCGACACATACATAGAAATCTATCATTTCCATCATGGATACTAAAGTTACGAAAGAGCTTATTAAAGCTTCAAAGTCGCTTCGCAAAAAAGTCTGAAGAGAGGTCTCCAATCATCTCAGGAGGATTTAGAAAGGAGTTTGAAACCTATTACCAAACCTCTTCAAGAGCTAATTTATCAAAAAGAATTACCCAAAATCAAGGAAGAACCCTTTACACCGCTACCATTAGTGGTTAAAAAAGAAGCGTCTACCACAACGGAAGCAACACCTCATACATCAACCCCGCTACACACTTATCCAAAAAAGAGTGTTTTCCCTATTAAACAAGAAGAGGAAACATTTGAAGTTGAAGAGGAGATTACTCCCTTAGAGCAAATACAGCAACTTGGTATGGAGAAATTACAAGAAAGTTTAGAAGAGGAAAAAGGGAACTCCTTTAGTTCAACCCTATCTATTGAAAATAATGAGTTCGGATACTAAAGATATGGATGACAGGTACGGTATTCGGGTAGTACCTAAAGGTGGAATGGTCATAGGAAATGCGGTAGTAACTATTGATGGTGATGATATTAATATAAATAATAAATGGTATGAAGGTACGCCAGGTTTATTTCAATTGTTATTTTTAAAACAACCAACCAACTATTCTGAGAAAGATTTGGAAAACTATAAAAACATCTTGGAAACTAGTAATGCACATAAAAAACAGTTTAGTGATGAAAAAAGTATTAGTGCTAGTCGAGGATGGAAGTACAAAAATATCATTGCCCCTCTATTTTCATTCCCCATCACCTCCGCTAAAGAGAAAAGTTTACCTCAGACAAAGTATACGCCACCACTATTAACATCAACATCACAAAGCCCTCGGAGTCTTATAGCAACCAAGCCTCCAGCACAATCTAGATACCCTTTAAGACCAAAACAAACCAGTGGCACAGGCATGTGGGAAGGTCAAAGTATTTATGAATATTGGGATGACCCAAATGAATTGGTAGACCGACTTCGGCTTTTATATGCGTCAACCACTGCCGGTCATACGGGTCATGAGAATGAAATTCAATCTATAATTGAAGAGTTGCGAGAAGCTGGAGTCATTTATTAAGTAACACTTCAACATGCCGGTTGATAAGTTTGGTCACCATGATTATTCCAAGTTTATAGGAAAACTTAACCAGTTAATAGATGAAGAGGAGGATGTAGTGAATGTAAGTAATAAACGTGTAATTAACGTCAGTTTGCCCAAAGAAAGAAATGATTCAGTGAATAAATTATATGCTGATAGTTTAGCTAATATAGCTAACTGGAGAACAAATCATATTAACGTAGGTAATAAGCGTATTATTAATGTGCAAGATCCTGAAGAGAAACAAGATTGTGTGACAAGAGGATTTTTGGAAAGTACCGCTTTAACCATTCCAAAGACAGAAGAAGGTGTTTCCATTACAAATATATACAATGCTCTAGGGAGAAAAATATCAAACGTGAGAGACCCTGTAAATGATACTGATGTTGTAACGTTAGGCTACCTTAAACAATTCATACAAAATGTCCTTCAAGGAGGTCGTCGTCAATGAACTTCATAAATCAGCAAGTGTGCATTATCCTAGAAGACGTATAATTCTTAAGGGTATTGACGATTTATGGCAGTTAGATTTAATAGAAATGATTCCTTATGCTCGCCAGAATAATGGTTATAAATACATACTAGCAGTGATTGATTGTTTCTCCAAGTATGTCTGGGTAGAACCTGTGAAATCTAAAGGTGCTCAAGATGTCACTCGAGCCATGGAAAACATTCTAAATTTGAGTGGACGAATTCCCAAAAATATTCAAACAGATAATGGTAAGGAATTCTACAATGCCCAATTCAAGAAGCTAATGAAGAAGTACAATATAAATCATTACAGTGCCTATAGTCAGATTAAAAGTTCTATTGTTGAACGATTTAATAGAACATTTAAATCAATGATGTATCGACTGTTCAGTCTAAGAGGAAACTACAATTATACAAAATATTTAACTGATTTGATAAATGACTACAACAATAAAATACACCGTGCGATTGGTATGAAACCATCACAAGTAAATGCCACCAATGAAGCTTCTTTATTTTAATGTTTATTCTTCTAAAGGTAAGAGAAGTGATAAACAGCGTTTTAATGAAGGAGATTATGTACGTGTTTCAAAGAGAAGGACTGTTTTTACAAGAGGATATACGCCCAATTGGAGTGCTGAAATATTTAAAATTAAAAGTGTGCGCAAGACAGTTCCATATACTTACTTGTTGGAAGATTTGTCCGGACAACCTATTCAGGGAGCATTTTATACACAAGAACTGCAGAAAACTAAATATAAAGATGTATATCTTGTAGAAAAAGTATTAAAACGTAAAAATAATAAGCTTTATGTAAAGGGGTTGGGCTTTAATAAAAAGCATTCTTGGATAAATGTACGTGATTTACTAAATTAAAGATGTTTTTTCTGTTAACTGAGTTTCTTCTGCATTCCTTCCTTCCTGAACCAGTTGAAACATGTTTCAAACAGACGTTGACATGTAATTATGGGTTAATAAGAAAACAAACTTAATAAACACATGGCTTTTATTGATCTTGCACAATTTTATAATAATAAGGCAACATGGTATTGGGTTTACAGAGTTTTGACAAATAATTTAACTCATTACTAATATCCGTAAAGATGCTTTGAAGTTTGAAATATTCATTTCTCAGAAGAGAGATGGTAGTAGGTTGAAAACTGAGAAGATCTTCCACCCAAGTTGCTTTTCCCTGGATAGAAATCATCTTGTGGCTAGATGTAATGAAAAATATATTAGCGCTGTTAAGATTGATTGAGTCTGGAGAAGCCTGTTTTTTCTTATCAAAGAATTCATCAGAATATTGCTTGTTAGATTCCAAAGTTGACCAATCATCTACCTTAAGATAAATAATACTTTTCTGGTTTTCAAAGCTATCAGCGGTACACCATCTTGAGACAGTCCAGTTATTAGAGTCTTAGAGTTGTGTCTGTTGAGAGGAAAACTTGTGGTTAAATGTAAACCAATTTCACTCGCTGCCATGATGCTGAATGCAACTGAACACTGTTTTGCACTGTTTTGAACTTCTTGAGTCTTAAAGATCCCCTCCACCAAGAATATCATTTAAATCACGTTCAATGCTATTGGATAGAAATGATATTCGGAAACATTCACATGTATCAGGTCCACACCACTGGTCAGGGTTTGACCAAACGCATTGTTTAAAATGTTTATTAGCGGCTCTTTCCACGAACTCTTTTGCATATTCTTCCATTCTTAGTAATTTTCGTTTTAAGTCTATATATTTTTGTGCCAATTCAAAACTATCTAAATCGATAGTGGATAACGTGGAAATAAATTTTTGATAACTGTCACTGGTTGTTATTTCCTTCCAAAGATCTGCCATCGTTGCACTACATAAATGAACTACATGAATGAAATAGTAAACCCTTTCTTTTAAAAAAAAAAATCTATTTCTTGGATTGTTACTTAAGGTACGTGAATGTGTGCAATAGTTGAAGCGCATATATATATATAAAACCGATGACATATATGTTTAAAAAAAAAAACAAAAAAAAAACAAATACACCTCAAAGAGTAACGACTGGAGTATAAGACAGCTAAATGACAAATTTTGTATTTGATTACACAAATATTATTAAGTTTTATTTATAATATTTATTTATTTATTTATTTTTTATTATATTATAATTACAAACTATAGAGAGCGTGGGCTATAGATGAACAGGTGGGCTACTAACGTTAGTGAGAGAGATGATGATATAGGGAATGTTGAGACAGCTATATACCCACTACACCACACTCCCCATCGCCTTAGCTACGGTGAGCTGAGGAAGGGCTGAAGAACACCCTCCTATCCAGCGCTACATTTTGTAGGCGGGGGACGAAGGGGTTGCGCCAGTTGTAACATTTATACCCTACTCTTGTAGGTTTCCGCGGCCATCGTTGTTTGAGTTTCCGGGTTGAGAGCGTGTAGTGGTTTGCTAGTTGCTAGAAAGTGTTAGAGATTAGTTAGTGGTTTCCAGCAAACCATTGACGCAGTCTCAACCCGGAAACTCAAGTATTTTTCAGATTGGAATATTTCAGTGATACCTTATTACGTCACTATAAACGTACTCTTAGTGATTAGCCAAATACTTCATATTACAAATAATATTTTGCTGGAGGTGGAGGGAATTTATTAGTATTGTGCCAGGAAAGTTTCTGAAACTGAAACATTCTACAGCGCGAAAAACATGTAGTCAGGTCAAGGTCACATTAGAGATCGCTATTTTATATACAGGTTAAAAGCTAAACATAAGTTACAGTTTTACCAACAGTTCCGAATGGGAAATTTTACTTCCTCTTACCTAAGCGGCAAGTATTGGGACCGTGTCGAATTTTCGAAATTGAGTTTTCACCGGAAATAATGTTTTGAAGTCACCTGAATACGAAAATTTGTGTTGTACATTAACGAATGATCTGAAAGTTGATACATGTGTGCGTGAGAACAAACTAACTCACACAGGAACAATCGCAAGAAACTCTAATTTGGTTCCGTCCAGCTACTCCCACCGCATTGTCACGAAGGTTTCAGGCAAAATCCATCAACCGGATGTGATTTTAGTGAAAGCATTTATCAGTTCTTCGTTATTTTGTCAAAAACAGCTCCAGCGATTTTCTTTAAACTTGGTATACGTATCACGAGAAACAGTAGCATCATGCTTTCCTTTAGAGTACCACTTCAGTGCAATGTATGGTTCTGCCACCTGTATGATAATAATATGCATTAGAAACGTTGCGAATTCCAAATTTAAAGAAAACTGGAAATGCGATTTTACAGAATAGGTTTTTGAGTTTTTTGAATTTTCCTGAAAACGATTATATCGATTTCCTTTAAATTTGGAATTTATTTCTAATTTCACTTATTTGTAACATTTTTCTGAAAAAATTATTTTAGGTTCTTCTGAGGAATGTGAGACGTTGAGATTCCAATGTTTTGTTCAATATTAGTGGCGCACACTACCATGTAATCATCCTCTACCTGCGTCCGTTGGTAGGTTGGTACGTTTCCTCTCCCACCAGCACTATATATATGTAGGGACAGATACGTAAAATTTGATATGTAAAGAAAATTTGTTATATTGTATATAACTGTATAAAGAGGAGTAATTGAGAGTCCTGAGAGTGTTTTACAACGGATTTTTCACTAATTTATTTCTCTTAACTTTCCCAGCTAGTAGAACTGACGCACTGATGTGGCTCTGTGGGGGAAGGGCCTCAGCCCCCTATACTCCAAAAATCATTTTTTTTCGGAAAAACGTTTTATATAGCTGCGGTCTTTTTATATTTTATTTAAATGAAAGAAGTTTAAGGAAAATCGTAAACAAAAAAGGGCACTTCCGGATAATGTATTTTGTCTGAAACTTTTGTGTTGGATGCCTCAACGGAAATCAAGTTTCAGCTTCTTGCGATTTTTCGTTTTTCACATAATTCGTGCCTAAATGTAACCCAAGGCGACTCAAATGAATCTATTTCCGGTGAAAACTGAATTTCGAAAATTTGAAATGATCCAAATACTTTCTCCTTTACTAGGATTAACAGGAAGTAAAACGTAACACATTAAAACAAATTATTAACAATATGATGTGTTCAACAGATCCGTATTATGTCAACACTTGATTGAAGAAAACTAGAGGATTCCAGTATCCAGTTTGGGCGGTGAGGTTAACAACTGGATTAAAAACAGCAGACTTCTAATACAATCACTATAGTGGATTATACGCTGGAATGATTGCATTGTAGTGGAATGAAATCACCGTATACATACTAATCCGGTTATGAACCAGCGATGGACTGGATACTACTGGAATCGATATAAATCCAGGCTTTAGAGGCAGGGCGCCCATACGTTGAATAGTATTTTAGCTTGCACATCATGCGACTTCATCCTACCGCAATCGACTAACGGCTGATTTCCATGGAAATGATATTCTAACGACTTAGTCGGTAGATCTTTAAACATCTCTGGGTGCTTTTCTTATCGCTTTTTATTTTCTCTTACTACTGAAAGTGGATAAGTTTTTCGAAAAGTATTCGTGAGAAATATTCACTGGAATTATAAATGTTGAGGTCCCCGTTAACATGAAAAAGTGATTTTTAGAAATTAGTGAGTATGTTTATGTATGTATGTATGTATGTATATGTATGTATGTATGATTTATAAGGTATTTATAAGGTATACAAGATTTATTTAAGTATTGGACGAACTTCAACAGCAAACAAGTCCACTTCATTTGACTATATATATATATATATATATGTATGTATGTATGTATGTATGTATGTATGTATGTATGTATGTATGTATGTAGGTATGTATGTATGTATGTATGTATGTATGTATGTATGTATGTATGTATGTATGTATGTATGTATGTATGTATGTATGTATGTATGTATGTATATGCATGCTACGACGGATAAAGTACCAAATGATGTTTTTAAGATATTTTATTAACATACAAACTCACACTCATACAGATCTTTCACTAACATTTTTTTTCGCACTCAGAGGACCTCAAAACATTAATTTCCGGTGAATACTCAATTTCGAAAGTTTGACACGATCACAATACTTCCTCTTACTAGGATTGTCAAAAAAAGTAAAAAGGAAAAGAGACCGACTTAAAAGCTCGTGGGAAAAAAGGAAGTGAAACAATCCACGAAGAATAAAGGATTAAGAGAAGGTAATTGGCGCGTTAGGAACGTCTGCATATTAGGATGCGAGAAACGCCAATCACCTGTGACTAACTGAATAGTAGTAGAAGCAATACTTAATTGGCTGGATTTTCTTTCCATTTTACATACAAATTATATTAGACGAGTATATATATATATATATATATATATATACCCACAAATATAAACTACCATTTTTATTTGTAACAATTTTCACGGGGAAAGTGATTTTAGTTAGATTCTGTGAACTGTCTTGTTCACTGCGAATTAGACATAACTCTAAACTAGTTCTGTGGGACAAGCTAATTAAGGGTGCCACCGTAACAGTATGGTCACTTTCAGTAGAACTTATGGCCTAAAAACTAATAACAGCTATAATTCCACAACAACTATTTTAAAATTTAATCACTGCACTAAGAGAAAGTTTGTCACTCCAGATCTTTTTATTGATATAATAAAAGTAATTCAAGTAAATTTTAGTCCCGAAATTATTTAACCATTAAATTTTTTTTTTGAAGAGCTTTAAATTGAAAAATTTACATATTTATAAAAAAACAACTATTGAGTAGGTTTAATATAATTTAAATGTACCAAAATGATGGGAAGCTCATTCTGGAATAAATTACGAAAAACAAAATTAATATCGCTTTTTAAATTTGCATACAAGTGATTAAATTGCTTCGAAGCTTCTTCAATCTAAAACGGTTTCAGCGAATATTAAATTTGTCCAAAACATGCCCCACTTTTTTCCTTACCAGCCAGCCAATGATTAAATTGATGTATCCTACCACACACAAACTGATGTATCCAACCACAAGCAAAATGATGTTTTCTAGTGAATTAAAGCACTTGTTCAACTCTGAATAGCGCTAGGTTTATAAAAAAAAATCTGCTGTGAAACACTCACACCACTTTTTCTTACGGCAGTTTACAGAATTAAACTGTTGTTTACAGTTTACAGAAAAAAAATCCGTGTAATTGGCAGATAACACGGATCGCATGTGATACTTAAACGGAATATCAAGTTTGGTCTTTTTGCGATTTTTCGTTTTTGAGCTATGCTGCTGTTCACACAAATACACAAATAAACACACACACACACACACACCACACATTTTTGACTCAGGGGACTTCAAAACGTGTATTTTCAGTAAAAATTCATATCGAAAATTTGACACTACAATACTTCCACTTCATAGAACTAAGAGGCAGTAAAAATGGATATGTTTTAACTGAATGGCTTTTTTTAGTTGAAAATTATGAATTCCTTTGAAAAATTTTTGTAGGTGTTTAACATCAATTTTATTTTGTCCCACTAGTATAAACGCCAAAAACAAAATGGCGGACTTGTCTTGCCGCGTAATTTTATTTTGCCTCCTTCAAAAAGCCAATGAAAATTATGAGTTTTTTTTTTTTTTTATAGCCCACATTAACTCTATAAAACAGTGAATAATATTAGAAATAAGTTGATATTTTGCATTTTTTATATAAAAATATTTTATTGCACAATTGATAATTTATAAAATACCTATGAAGAGAAAATTATTAAAAAAATTCTAAACTAGATTTTTCATAGAAATAATTAGCAATAAATAACAAGCCAATCACAGTTAGAAGTAAAGATGTGAAATGTGGGCCTGGTCAGCATGATAATTATAAATTTCTGATTGGCCTAAGATTACACCCACATTTCACACCTTCACTTCTACACCGTGTTTGGCTAATTATTATAGCTAATTATTTCTTTAATAAAACTAGTTTTTAATTTTTTTACTAATTTTCCCTTCGTAGGTATTTTATAAATTAACGAATTATATATTTTTTATATATAAAAGAAAAGCCAACACAATATTTATGTTTTATATAATTAATGTGAACTATGAAAAGACTGGTGAGTTTAGTGTTGGTGAAGGCCGAGAGTACGAGAGTGAGTGAGACGAGCGAAGTTAGGTGGCCGGACGAAGAAGACGTTCCATAACACCAGAATTGTGAAAGTGAGCTCATTAACGTATACGAACAGATTAACTTATTTATAGTACGTGACTTCTATGAGGGGTTTTTCTTTAGTTAAAAGTTGGAATAAGATTATATTATTTTTCTGGCAGTAAAGCCTGTGTATGTAAATAGATAAAAGAAAGTAGGAATAGAATAAAATTAGCGAATTAAGCATTTATAATAGTTTAGCGTAGACAGAATGTGTGTATGTGTGTCAGTCAGTAAAGTTAGCTTGAATTCCATTGGTTATGGTTTTAGTAATGTCAGTATAGTTAGGTTTATTTTCATATAGATATTCTAGGGTTTATTTTTATTGTCGTAGATAATAAATTTTGTATCTTGCCTTATTATTTGTCCATCCTTTCTCCTTCTACCTCGTACTAGAAAATTAAACTTCTTTTTTTTTTTTTCCCCTTTCCTGATATTCACTACTATATATATTGTATCACATGCGAATCTGTTGGATATAGCAGAGATTGACATAGTCATGGGAAAAAAAGATTGGAGATTCCTCCCAATAGAGGTACTCCCTTGTAATTTTAATTTATTTTCAGAGAAGTGAAGGCGTAATTATTGAGGAAGTCCGAGACCAGCAGCGTTTTAATCTTCTGGGAGGATTATCGGGGATGGTGAAGAGGAGAGACTTTATATAAGAAGGTTAGGATGAGCAGATATGGAATCATGGAAATTTCAGCTGCTGGACAAAAGGAATTTTAATATTAATGTAAAGGGTTAGATTGGAGACATGGAGCGCTGGTGATTTTCCAAAGGTTTTGGACTGAAGGGATTTGATGCAGTAGGAATTGGAATGCTTGGTTGAACCCCAAACCTCGCATCCGTAAGTCTATGGGGTTTTATGCCTGGTGTCAAATGTAAGTCTTTGGTTTTCAAATGTGAGTTTAGAACGTCGGTCAAGTCTGGAAGCATGTTTAAATCGTTTGTTTAGTTCCTGTCTCTTCAGTCTAGTGTGAGGGTCCAAGTTAATAGTTTGTCTAGGTATAAACCGAGATAGCGAACTCGGTCTATTGTTGGGATTATGGGACCATGGAGAAGGATAGATGAAACGGTGACGCTTCTGAGACTGAAGTTTATAGTAGCAATGCTTCTAATCAGAGACATTTTCCGTGGTAGCCTGCTTCATTTTGTGGTCATCGACCGGTTTCGGGCGTTCGCCCATCTTCAGGATGCGTTTTTCAGACAGTGTGACAGCACAGACTCGCACAGAGCAAACCTTAGTTTCACACTAACTGAGACGTATTTTTAAATACTAAACTCTTAAACTAGGTAAAGGGATGTGGCCAGATGGGTGGGAAAACACGTGTTTGGGTTGTTAAAGGGCAAATTTTTTTTTCTTACAGTGGACACAACACGTGGGGGTCTAATCTTTAAACTCTGTTGTTGGAGGGAGACTTACTTTACAATTAACTAACCAAAATCTAAAGAATATAAGAAATACACAAAATAAATTTAAATAAAATTAAACAAAGATTAAACTAACATTTAAAATTCATTCATTCGTTTAATATTGAACGATTTTTTATATAATTAAGTTTTTCCAGTTCCAAAGAATTAAGAAATTCCAGTCATTCTTTCACTTTTTCACGCAACCCTCACATCCTCGCCTTTTTTTTTCTGTGCAAGTCTGTGTTGTCACACTGTCTGAAAAACGCATCCTGAAGATGGGCAAACGCCCGAAACCACAAAATGAAGCAGGCTACCACGGAAAATGTCTCTGATGCTTTCCAGCTCTGCGGAACCAACCACCACAACAAATGCTTCTAATATATGTATATATTAAATGACCTGTTTAGTGTATGGGAACTCAAATTCGGGCGCCAGTAGAATACTTCCTCATTAAAATTTACGAGATTCCTAAAAGGCCATAATTAAGTATTTTCTTTTCTTTTCTTAGGAATTTCTAAACTAGATAAACAAAATTAAATATATATAGAGTTTGATTCATTTATTATAATACTTTCTCGTCTAGGGCCATACATTTATTTCACAGAGATCTCAATTTAATTTGCAAATTGTCGGGGCTACTGTGAGATACAGGATGCAGAAAACTAGTTCACTTATCTGGCACATGAACAAGTTTAGTTCACAGCAAAACGAAATATATCGGGAGTACTCCACTTGTGAACGAAAAAACTTAGACTGACTCTTTTTTATATGTTATGGAATATTTTCACATCTAGTTCGAACTCCCTTTTACTGCAATTTTTCCTAGTCAGTAATTCTTCATTTAGGCAGCTTGCTCTACCAGTTGAGTGAATTCGCTTTCACTATACCTTTCTCCTTTATAACTCCACGTTAAGTAGGTGGTAGAACCATACATTGTTTTGAAGTGGTACTTTATAGAAAAGTTACACGCTATTGTTCCCTCAGAAACCCTCACAAAAAAATCAGGAAAATGCTTCAAATAAAAGTGAAAGAATTTATGTGTATAGATAGCCTGTAAAGCCGCAGTTCAAAATTAAATGTAGGGGGGTTTTTGCGGGTTTGGACAGAGAAAAATGTAGAAGAGAAAGAGACACTTACTGAACACTGATATATTAACCGAGAAAACAGACTACTGCATTGGACCTTACTTGACTAATGTAGGAAGTGGTAGCGTGATAGATTAAACTGGCAGATGGCTGTTGGTGATTGTGATGTTTTCTTGAAGATTATATGTATAAAAGATTATTGTAGATTGATCATGTGAGTATTATGTGCTTGTAGGAAACTTGTCCTATTACTCTTCACCTTCCAGATCTCCTAGGGGTAGAGGTAGGCGGATGATTATCTCCATTAACTTGTGGAGATTACGTCTCATGTGACGTGGTGAATGATGTAGCAGCTGGACGGATTGCCATAAGATTTTTTGTTGCCAGTAAGATATGCTGCCAGCAGCCTTTTACACATGCAGCTTTACTTCCCCACTGGACTAGCAACTAGCGACTTTAATTCTAAGTAAATGTAGTTGGAAACCACTACAGCTTCCAACTACGTATCACTTGTCTAATAGAAAACGCGTCAATGTAAGTCAGAACATCATAACCTGGCGTCAATCCAATTACAGAAGTATTAAATAACAACGTCAAAAAAAATATGACAGAGAGAGCAATCACAACTGCTCTAGACAGACATTATGTAGTCATCACCCCATCGCAACTCATATACACGGATATTCCAACCATGGCTGCCCTGTCTTTGTCACATGATTAACGTCAAGACAGCCTAGCACAGCTGTTTTAGATAACCGTCATGGGAACATTCAGGACAGTCACTACTACAACCTTTACGTTAGTAAGCCCGATTCCAACCTTAGCAAGCAAAAGAAGGAATGTTCAGAATATTCTGACGTAGAGAAGCAGATTAGTATTCAAAATGATTGGTATTCAAGTAGATTAGAATATTAAAGATTCATATTCAAGTATTAAACTGCAACAATTCTTTCATATTATATATTGCTATACACTTATTTCATAAGTCAGTTTTTACTTACAAAAACTTACTAACTAAATCAAGTCAGACCATTATGCAACATCTGGGATTTTATCCGTCTTAGTATGCATATTTATTATGTTCCTGACCGGTTCGGATTTTCATCCATCGTCAGAATAAGTGAGTTGACTTCATCTTGTTTCTTTACGCAAAAGATTTGTTGATTGTATGCGGGAGTTTATGTATGGTGTGTTTGTGTGTGTGTGTGTGTGTGTGTGTGTGTTTGGCTAATAATAATTATAATCATTCCCTTGTGGGAATGATTATACATTATTATTAGCCAAAAGAATATGGTGTATAATAAATAGTGAGTTTTGAAGAATATTAATATAACCTTATAACCTCCCGCTTACAATCGACAAGTGTGCGTAACAGAATCATCAAGTTGAAATCATTCTCTATATGTACTTGAAAGCCTTACTTAGGCGAAGTATGAAGATCCGAAACCGATCAGGAATATCATAAATATGCATGCACGACGGATAAAATCCCAGATGTTATCCAGCATTGCGGACCCTTCAACATAGTCAACATTTTAGGAAAATTGATTGGTCAGGAGAAACCGAATTTCTAGTAAATACAGAACGAATCAGATCCACAAGAACAAACCTTTATCATGTATGACTTGTACTCGTTTATCTAATGTGACTCTCTCGTGTCCAGCGGTCAGTACTCTCCATCTGGAACGGTCCGCTTCCTCTTTCTTCCAGACGACAGTGTTCTGCCCTAATGATCTCACTACGCATGTGATCAACGCATCATCTCCTTCGTACACGTGCAACGGATGTGGTGATCCACGGGCGCTAGGTACTTCGGCCACTGTAACAATGCAACAACAAAAAAACATGTATATGAATTTTTTTAAAAGAATATTTGCCAGAAAAGAGACAAAATGCAAAAAGAAATCATTGTAAAAGTAAAAATAGAAATCCAGCAATTAAGAAAAATTATAATTGGTAAAGTTCTTTACTTTACACATTTAGTTCACCAAACATTAAAGTGTTGACTGTTTGTGGAAAGTGGAGTTATAAAGCCAAATCTATAAGGTATTAGTAATTCTGCATGGAATTAGTTGTCTGTAAAGTAAACATTATGTGTAAATGGTTAGTGAGCGTGGGGATGAGCAAGAGTTTGTCTGTAGTTTCCCTAAATCCAAAAAGTTGTACACAGGAAGCAATATGGTATTGTGTGAGTATTGGAGGGTGAGAGTGTAAATATGTTCGTGTTATTAGGCTGGGGTAATCCACAGATACCTCCAAGATCCTTGAACAGTGGTCAGCCTCCTCCTAAGGGGTAACATTTTAAATATAAGGTGAGGGGAAGTGTCTACGTCCATACAATAATCTTTCAAATTTAAAGAAAATGTTGGAGCCGTTTTCTAGAAGATCGCGAACAAATTTAAAAAAAATAACTTCATTCAGTAAAACTGCAATTTCGGATAACAGATTTAGTTTGAAAACTTTATTCCACTCGCCTATTTCAGGATCATTTTAGCTCAAGGGCGGAATATTAATAAGGAATGTAAAATGTGAGTGGCAGGTCGGAAGTGTATCAGAATAAGAACGCTGCTAGAGAGGATGAGCTCGACATTAGTTGTGAGACCTAAACGGCTGTTAAGCTCCGCCCAATGCCAAAGTTTTATACTAGCTGTGACGTCAGTTAGCTCCGCCCAAGAGTACCACAATAAAGTTGTCGAATATACTTGTCTGGGAAGTTTAGTTAGCAATATTATTACTATAATGTAATTCAAAATTTAAAAATAACTTTGCCCAAATCCTATTCCATTAAAGGATTTACCTTTACTGCCAGGTAATTAGAACTGAATACCTACTAATAATAATTATATATCAATATATTAATTTGGGATTAGTTGCACTAAATTATGGCTAGATTTATGTTCCGCCTTTGATTTATATGGGACACGGTATGCTTTATCCAAAGTTTATACCGGGAGGATAGGGCACTAGCTAATAACATAGATAATATTATTTAAATTGGATAGTAAATTCCTCAACTCCGTGATTATTATTGGGAATTATTTTAATACATGTAATTATAATACTGTTTTTGTGAAGTAAAAAAACAATTAATTGTGCTTGCAAATTCAGACAGCTGATCCAAAACAGGGATTTTGAACAATAATAGAAATCTAGTGTGAAACATTCACACAATTTTCACTTACGAAGTTTCGAAACATTGCCCTTATAATATTGCACATAAATATAGGTTGCAGAAAACCGTAAATTTTTACTTATTGAATTCTTACTTGAACTTTGAATTCTAACCATGCATTTAATTAATATTAATATAGGTGATGGAATCGTATATTATACTGAAATGGCGCTTCAGTGGTCAAATTTACGTTGCCTTCTAAACACCTCAAAATTCAAGTTCCTAAACCAGTTTTTACTTTCTCTTATTACTGAAAATCGGATTGTAATAATCGTGTAAGATTTTCGAAATAAAGTTTTCACCGGAAATACATGTTTTGAAATCTGGTGAACATGAAAACCAAAAGTTAGCAATTGGATTGATTGTGGATATACGTGTTTATGTGTTTGTCTTAACTTGAAACTTAATATTTCGTTTTAACAACTACCAGTAACAACCAATAACGTTTACGTTAAAATCAGTCTCAACCGGAAGTAACAGTTTACGGAAAACTCATCTTGTAGTTTTTATGTGATTTCATATATATATATATAAGTGGTGTGAGACACTCACACGACTTTCTCTTTCTTTTTTCTTCAAACTTACAGTTTGTTACTAAATGTTTGCTTGTCTTCAGTTTTGTGTTAATTGCAGAGTCTAATCTTAATAAAATGAGTTTTTTGGAAGGAACCACACTCCTCCTCCCCCCCCCAACTTCTTTAAATCAACTTTCTCGGAAAATAGTTCCCAATAAAAGCGATAGGCCTCTGTATTCATAGTGAAACTAATTTAATAAAATCCGGTATTTTTATGGATAAAATCGTAGAAAACTAAAATAATTTCAGTATAAAGGCACTTCTGGCCATTCGATTTTCTTGAAACTCGGAATTTTGAAAACAGATTTATTTCTAATTAATATTACTCATATGATGGATTTGTATAATAAACTCAAATAGCAGCACATTAGAGGAAACACAACCTCGCCCCTTTCCCAAAAACCACCTTTAATGAACTTTTCTGGAGAAATGTTACAAACTAAAGTTGTATGGTTCAATTTTCTTCAAACTCGGAATATTGGAAACATATTTAATTCTATTTAATATTATTTAGATGATACGATTACATAATAAACTGAAATAGCACTTTAGACGAATACGTACCCACCGCAAAACTCTTAAATGAATTTTCAGAGAGAAATGTTTACAACAAAAGTTGTGGCTCGTTGTATGTGTAGTCACTACATGTAAGGAAAATCGATGGAGCCGTTTTCGAGAAAATCGCAGCAAACTGAAAAATCCATTTAATAATATGGTACTTTTGGTTGAGGAATTTTGACAGGTAAATTCCTGTCTGATCTAATGGTGATACCCATACTGAAAGTCAATTTGAACTTGCTGCGATTTCTAGTTTTTGAGCTATGCTATTCACATACATATTCACACCATTTTCTAAAAATCACTTTCTTGGACTCGGTAGTCCTCAAAATATGTAATTCCGGTTTATACACGATATCGAAAATTTAACACGATTGCAGTACTTGCTCTAACAGTAGTTAGAGCAAGTAAAAACGGCTCAGGCGATTTTCTTTAAACTTTGTGTAACCAGTATAAGTAGATGCAGCTTTGTCTCTTTTATTGAAAATATGTTTTCCCCTGGAAAATTAATTTTAGAGGGTTCTCGGTGAAAGGGGACATGTTTGGCTTCCTTACAGTTCTAAGACCTAATAATGTAATGTAAATGTATTGCCAAAATTCCAATTTTGAAGAGAATCGATTGACCGGAAGTATGATTTTGAAAGATTTTTGGAGTTTTTTGTGTGGACGATGGGAGTGATGCTTGTCTGAAAAGTGTCCTTTTATTACGTTTACATTCTCCCACCCAGATATGTGATATTGAAGCTGAACATTTAGAAAAAAGGAAAGTTTGTAAAATGTGCAAGTGTGAAAAGCTCAGTAAACAACTAAGTTTGAATGAAATGGAAATTGCAGGGAGAGAAAGTTGTACGCTGTTTCATACTAGAATGTTTTTCAAATAAAAGTAATTACGTACGTTACCCAATTATACCTGCCTAATTATGTACGTTACCCAATTATACTTGCGTAATTACGTACATTACCCAATAATACTTGGCTAATTATGTACGTTACCCAATTATACTTGCCTAATTATGTACGTTACCCAATTATACTTGCCTAATTATGTACGTTACCCAATTATACTTGCCCAATTATGTACGTTACCGAATTATACTTGCCTAATTATGTACGTTACCCAATTATACTTGCCTAATTATGTACGTTACCCAATTATACTTGCCTAATTATGTACGTTACCCAATTATACTTGCCTAATTATGTAGTTACCCAATTATACTTGCGTAATTATGTACGTTACCCAATTATACTTGCAAGTTTTAAGAAAATCTAAAGTATCGTCTTTAGCTTTCATATTTTCTTTAAACTGTTTAATTTTAGGTTTTGTAATTTGTATTATGTGTTTCACACCTAAATACCCATACTCACACACAAACAGACAGCAGTAAACGAAGATAAATACTAGAAAACTGAACTTCAGTATTTGACGTGAACTTCCAGTCTTTTATTAATTTGTTAATTTATTCCAAGATACCTTTGACTGAAGAAACGTCGTGCTGTATAATGCAAGAAGAAATAAAAAAATAAAAGATTCTATCAAAGTTCACACGTTTTCGTCTTTTTAAATTGTTTAAAAAAAAGGTGTGTCTGTGTGTGTGAAGGGAAGCAGTAGAAGGGAAAGAAGTTCAAGTCCAACTCTGCAATTTACGGGTTACAGAAGTGGTGCCCCCTAACACAAAACTTCCCTCTCTTACTACTTTCCTCAAATTTTTCTAACTAGGTATTAATATTAGAAAAACAATAAATTGCCGTTAAATATGTGATATATAATATTGTCCTAGATGAGCTAGAGGGAAGGGATTAGCTCAGTGGTAGCGCGCTGGACTAGTAACGCGGAGATCCCGGGTTCGAATCCAACCGTGCTGCCCTTAGATTTTCTCTTCCTAGGAGCCTTTACATCTCACTGTCCGCTGATGGGACAGTGTTGTTTGTAACGAGAGAACACTGTCCGGAGGCCGGCAGTGCACTGAGAAGGCTCTGGGCGCAAATGACCGTGGCTGTTGGCGCGCCATAATTAAAAAAAAAAAAAAATATTATTCACAAATAAGTGCTAGGTGTCATAGTGCTGGTTATTTAGGGTATCAAGTCTAAGGTGAACGTCAATATAGTATAGTGTTTGACTGCACCTAGCAAAATTTTGAACGCAAGCTAAAAGTTAAAGCCAATATGCCAGATAGAAAAGTGATTGGCTATAGAAATAAAATCCATTATAATCCTAAAACTCTATTGACTCCCTCTCTATAATTATTATTCATAAAAGAGGGAGTAACCAAACCCTAAGCTATCCAAAGCCTCTCTGGGTCCATATTAGTACCCCAAAAAAACAACAACAGAGCTAGGCCTAACAACTTGAAATTTACAACAGTCTGAACAAATCGGACCATAAAGTTAAAGGAAAATAGCGTAAGTTCTTCGATAGACATCCTGTTCCAACCAAAAGTCATGAACTTAATTTCCTCCCAACCCAAGCAGTCTGTCAAGGGATGGATAGGTGTTTCTTTCTCTGTCTCACAAATACAATAATACAGCTTACAATAATACAATAATACGGCGAAAGACATAATAGAGTTTACAGCTTTCTACTAAAACGTCACTAAAGCTTCCATTTGCTTAAATTGACACCAACTCAAGAAATAATAATCTCATTCAAATCATCACTTTTTAAACAGTTACACATTCTATCACTATACGCTAATTAGTTTAGCTTCTTTATCTCCTCCCAAAAACTTACCTGTTTCACCTTGACGTGAAACAAAAGCTAATCGCATTAACATGAGAGCGGGGATTTGTGATAAATTGTTCCATTCAGGTGACAACAAAATTTCCTAAAGTTACTTTTCGTTACATCACCCAATAGTTATGAAATAGTTTTTGTTACCTTATCATTGAAAAATGGACAGTTCGACCATGAAATCTGTACGACTTTTTTTTCTTTTTTATTATTATTATTTTAGATTGGCGGCCTTGATTTTGTTATGCAATAATCAGCAATAAAGATCGTTTCACGATATGATTGCACGCTATATTTAATTAATATCAATTAATTTTGTAATATTTATTATTGTGATGAAAATGTATTCACAATAATTAGAGCAATTAATTTTTATGCAGACTGTGAACAACTGAAAAGCTTACCCATGGAAATTTCCGGCTGATTACTTTTAATAGAAAACTCAACTTTTACTGCGACTTTTATTTGGAGAACTGGTAAACGTACGAGTAACAAAGAAAAATTACGAACTTTAATATACGTGAGCTACTCTGCAAAACTAATGTTACTTTCCCGGAGAATGTGTTAACCCGGGAACTTGAAGATCTGTTGTGCCCGGCTGAAGATGCTTTCAATCTAAAGCACCCCATCCAGCTTCTTTTAGAAATCTAATGGCCTGGAATGCTGTTCTACGAAAGATACATGTGTATTCTCCTCCAGAAACATAAAACAACAGCAAGCGATGATCTTAGCGTTTCCTCCATTTCCTCAGAGTGCCTCTTCAATCTGTAGATATTCTTTGAGTCTACGATATCACGGGGGAATCCGTGAGCAAGAGCAGTCTATTTTTGCTCAGACCAGATACAAGCTACAGAACTTTTCTGGGCCATAGTTGTCCAGAACTGTCTTAGCCTGCGTCCAGAGCAATCTCCTTCCCATGCTAAAATGCCCTGGATGTAAGTATGTTATTCCAGCCTCGGACAACAAGCGTCCCTCCCGATATTGAGAATGCTGTTTCAAATTTACTCTCATTTCTGTGCTCTTCTTGTGAAGAGTGCTCTCAGTCTCTTACACTACAAACAATGGTTCCGGCTCCATGGAGGAATTGATAAATAGCTTTCCCTGATGAGATTTTCGGCCAACTCGTTATCCACTATACCTTGGAGGGCCTTGATTCTGTCATTCCTACCCTTCAAGAACCTTATTGAATTTGCCTAGTTATTCTCCAACCATTTTCGAAGTGATGTCCACTCAATGTATTAATAGCGGCTCGACTTTTTATCCTGATTTCGGTAGTTTCTATCGAGTTTCTTGAAGGTTAGGCAGATTTCAATTTATTGTAAGGAGAATGGGAAGGAGTATAGGGAAGTATTTCAACAATATAACTTGACTCCATCTACAGACTGGCTATTGAACTTACCCCTTTATGTACTGCCATAGTATGTACGTATATATGTATACCTAAAGAAAAGCTCTCTCTCTCTCTCTATATATATATACATATATATATATATAAAATGTGCTGATGACGATAAACATGTATGTATAACTACGAGTATATTGAGCTGACCTCACAAGTACTATATATATATATATATATATATATACAAACCAAACTATAACTATAGCACCAACTATTGTAACTATGTTTTATTGGAAATCTATATACCATATTGTTACTGCTAATAATATCCTAGCACATTCGCTACTTGAAACAACAATTTAATTTTTTAAATAAAGTTCTTTACTTGATTTATAAAGCTTTTATTTTAGTAACAATCGTTCATGTATTTTGATTTCCTCTTATTTCTTTAATTGATGTGATCATATCACGTGTTCGAAATTGAAATATTATGGGTATTAATTGTTGCTAACTAAACTTGAATCGGCCAAGTGGTAGTATATAAATTTATTAATGAGAATAAAAGGAGATTTCTAAAAAGTTCTTTAAGGAAATACCTTTGACTAGATACAGTTTCAAATAATTTATTCTCAATCAAGCCGGCAGACCATGTACTCGCTTCGGCGGAACATATTCTAAAATTATACACATTATAATCATATTCACTTTTATATGATGCATATATATTCACCGAAAAAGCCCAACTTTTTCTGAGGAGGATTCTGACGGACGTTGAAAGGCAAATTTATGTCGCTTTGCAATATTCTCCAGAAATTTTAAAGGAAACTAGCGAACAATGGAATTATTATATAACATAATGTGTACGCAGAAATTCTCATCTCTCGCTCTCTCTCTCTCTCTCTAGATATATATATCTGTAAAGAGAAGAGAGAAAGAAAGAAAGAAAGCAACTTTTATTTTGTCCTGGGACAATATCACTTAAGGACAACAAACAAAATTTAAATTACAAAATTAATTACAATAAGTTCTCTATAAGTAAAAGCAATATAAAAGTAAAATTAATATAACAAAAACTACATTGAAATACAATTAATTAATAGAAATAAAAATAAATAATAAATTCTCTAATGAGAAGCGTCTTCTATGAAGGACCGCATTAAGAAATCATACAATGCATTTTTAAATGAAGCTATTGTACTTTTATGAATTAAAGTAAGAGGTAAAGAATTCCAGAAAAGAGAAGATTGCACAAGAAATGAATTTTTATAGGTAACTGTTCGATATGGAGAAATATAAAATTTAGAATTAACAGTTCTGGTATTTTTTAAATCTAATTGGGCCTTCCTAATAAACAGATTAAATAAATATTTGGGACGTTGATTTTTTAGAAGCATAAACAGAAACTTACCCAGAAAGTACTTCCTTCTATACGTGACATTCAACCAATTAAGAAAAATAAAATGAGGAGTAATATGCTCGTCTCTTCTTACATTTAAAATAAAACGAACACAGGAATTTATTGACCTTTATAATTTTATGTTCAATTCAGCTGTTAAATCATTGTACACTAGCGAACAGTAATCTATATGCGGAAATATAAGTGTAGTAATCAACTGTTTTCTTAACGAAATCGGCAGAATATTCCTATTGTATTTAAGCTGCCACAAAGTTTTAGAAATTTTGTTAGATATGTCACCAACATATTATTCCATGATAGAGTATTAGTAATGGTGACACCCAAATATTTAGCAGAATCTACATAAGGAATAGAAGCCTGATCTATTGTAATTTTTGAAATAGAACATATCAATATTGTTGACATATCTGGCACTTCCAATAATCATGGCTTTGGTTTTGGAAACATTAAACTCAATACAATTTTTTTTCACCCATTCATTAATTTATTGAATTAACATCGGAATTGACTTGGGCTATACCCTGTTCTAATTCAGACAATGGGCAATGAAGGTATATCTGTAAATCATCTGCATATAGACTATATTTGAATGCTTGATACATGATGAAATATCGTTGATATACAGAGAGAACAGAAGAGGACCTAGATCAGAACCTTGAGGTACACCCGAATAAACTGGTTCCCATGATGAATAATCTCCATGCCCAGAGAGAACTGACTGTTTTCTATTACACAAATATGATTGAAACCATCTAAGAGTTGCATCAGAAAATTCCAATAATTTTAATTTTTTTAGAAGAAGAGTATGACTAACTGATTCAAAAGCCTTTGTAAAATCAAACAACATTAAAATGGTTAACACGCGCTTATCAACAGCAAAACGAATATCGTCAGTAACTTTTAGTAACACACTGTGTACTGTGACACTCACGAAAACCGGATTGAAACGGATCCATGAGATTGTTGTTTTCCAAGTATTCTTTAAGCTGGTGGCATACCATTTTTTCCAAAGGCTTAGAAACAGCAGACAGCAATGAAATAGGATGCAGATCTTTTAGTGAGGATGATGTTTGGTTTTAGGGAAGGCTCGGATTAAGGAATGTTTCCATAAGGAAGGAAATGTCGAATGATTTAAGGAGAAATTGTAAATATGTAATAGAGGAGGAATGAGGACAGGCATGGACTTTTTCAGAAAATTTATTGAAATTTCATCAACACCTTTAACTTCAGATTTACTGTGGAAGAGATTACATAAAAGTGTATCGAAGGTAATATGTTTGAAATAAAATCTATTTTCATTGAAAGGTCTGTCTGTATGAGTGATTTCCAGAGTGTCATAATTTGTAGTTTTATTGACGAATGAAGCAAAATATTTATTTATTTCATTGCAATTATAAGGGAGAGAGAGTGATAGATATATATATAGAGAGAGAGAGAGGTATATTATATATATATATATATAAAAAACACACGCACACACACACGTGCGCACAATATATATACCAATGTAACTTAAGGACCATACCCCCCCTTATACATGTTTGTAATGAATATAAATAAGTAAATTTGTTTGTACAGGGGCACTGCATATGTGGTCGTGTACGTGCATTCGAGCGTGCATGTGCGAGTTTGGTCGCGTGCAAACCCTCACAGTCACTAAACTCACTTGATATTTTGATGTATACGGGTTTTCTGGCCGAAAAATCGCCTTTATATAGATTCAAAGAAAATTCTCAAACACTTGCAATCTTTAAGGTATAAATATGAGGGATGCTCTAGCATTTATATGAATACTCTAGTGAATAATTTCCCAAAGTCCCATTTTTATCTATACTTTATTAATGCTGATAAGAGGAAGTATTGCAATCATTTGAGTTTTCACCGCATGTTTTGAGGTCTCCAGAGTCCGAAAAGTATATTTTAGAAATTTTTTGGTTCACCGGAAGGGCAACTTTACTGCACAAATTTTCGTCTTTTTTGCGACTTTCTCCATAAAGACATCAAGAGAGAGGTTATTATGCTAGTTTAGGGAGGGGTTTTTGGGCTCTAAATATACTCGTAAACATTTTCTAATTTTGCTATAATAAGTATACACTATAAAGTATAGTTTTTATAACATGTTTATAATAATTAATTTTTTTTATTGTAATCATTATAGCTTAATTAATGAGTTATAATATTTTGATAAGAACAAAATTAGCTGATAGAAACTGGCAGTAATTTTGACATTGATGGGGTGATGTCAGAAACTGTGGTAGATTTTGGTATGACACATGTATGAGACATGGATACATCTTGTAATCAATTATGCAAGTACAATAGTAACACATTTAGCTTACCATTCTGTCTGTCTGACTGTCTATCTGTCTGTCAGTCTGCACTTCCGGCCGCCTTACTACCTCCCAGACGCTTCTCCCCACTACACACCCATACACTCGCGAGTACATTAATTTATAATGCATTATGTACTGAAGTTCGTTTGCTCCCTCTCAGCTTTAAAGTATTTATTTTGACCGCATATCATTCAGCGCATTTGATAATAAATACTTTTTTTTTAAAGAAATTGTTGTGAGCCTGTCAATCTGTGTACAGTAACATCTCCAGCAAAAACAATTATAGTGGATCAATTTTTTTGTTAAAATTTCCCTACGACTAGTTTGTGAATTTTTTAAAACTTATTAATTCCTACAATAAATAGAGTTAATTGTAAATTGTTACTTTTAGCTACTGTGAATGAGACTGCAAGAGAAATTATGTGAGATGAAATCTTTCACAGCCACTGTAATCCAATATTACAAACTATGACACATGATAACACATGGCAACCATTTACAGCATAGGAGCTTTCCCGCATTTTATCGGATAATTTGATTAGAAAATCTGTTTTAATGTGTTAATCTGTGCTCGTGATTAGGCATGTTTTATGCTCATATTTTGTGTACCTGTAGGAGAGATAGTGAACAAGGATGGATTTATTTTTAGTCGTTGTGTGTGTGTGCCTGGCTGTGTAAGCAGCATGATAGGTCCCTATTACAGGTTTTCCTTCTGACAGAATTTTGAAGACTATTGTTTTCGATCATTCCTATATAGATTACCTTGATTAAGATAGATTGGGTTCAACTGATGTGATATTTGAGAATTATCAGGTAATTACCTCCAGTGTTGCACGGATGGTTCCAGAATGGATGGAACTGCGATCTATTTTGAGATAAAAGATCGGTTGGCAATATCTATTGGTGAATTGACCACAGTTTTCCAAAGAGGCGTCGAAGGCGCTGAGTTCATGTGTCTTCACTCCCATGTTGATACTAGAATGTTGTAGACAACTGGAAGAACTTTCTTGCTTGAAGGATGTACTTCTTAGCCTAGATAGCTGGTCATATGGGAATTTTAGGGAATGAGGAGGTGGATAAGTTGGCCAAATTAGGCGACCCTATCCCTTTCATTGTTCCCGGTGTGCCTTTAGACACATGTCTGTCAAGCATCCGGCCATGGATAGTTCCTATGGATGAGCTCAGTGGGTTATCGGCAGTCTAAGATGCTCATTAGGGGACAGGGCTATTAGTGAGAAGTTGCTGTGTTTTTCTCAGGCGTCTGGTTGGATACCATAACTGGGGATTGTAATACCTCTATGTAATGGGGCTCATGTAAAACATGAGGAAACAGAACAAGAAACACCCATCCATCTTATGACAGATTGCTTGGATTGTGTTGAAATTAGGATCAGCATCTTTGTTCGGAACAGGATGTCTGTGGAAGAGCTTAGGCTATTTTCCTTTAAGTTTATGGTCTGATTGTTCGGACTGCGGTGAATCTGGGTCTGGATTTTTGTTCTAGACCCATTCAGTTGTTGTTTATATTTGGGGTAGCTATATGGGTTCAGTGAGGCTTTGGTCCCTCTCCCTAAACGATAATAATAAGCAGCATAAATCAATGATGAAAAATCACAAAAACTCCAAATTTCATATTTTGTTTATATACCTGTAGGAAATCTGACGAAGGTATCGGTCAACCGGAAATACTACTTTATTTTTTATTTTTATTTTTAACTTTTTATTTCTCATTTACAACTGTTCATAATGGTTCAATAAGTAAATATGTTAAGGGTGGTAAATGGCTTGAATGGCTTGAATGGTGATCATCCAAGTTATGACGCATCCATAGGAAAAGTACCAATGCCGAGTCAGCAGAGGCTGCTTTCATATAAATACAGCCACCGACCAGCAGGCAGTTAGTTCTCAACTCACCACCAGACAGTTCACATCTAATTTCATATATATAATCAATTGTGCAGTTATTATTATTATTGTTGTATTGTAATTTCTAATAAAACTCTTTTTAAAAAGGCTAGTCAGGGTTCCTGTAACATAACTGGCGCCCGCGAACAGGGACTGCGAAGGCTCAAGTCGAATAGTGCGACCATTTGTCTCACAGTGCGACCATTTGTCCCACATCCAAAGAAGACTAGAAGCTCCCACATCAGTGGCTTATTCGCAGCTCTCCACCTACAGGAACCAGGACCATCCTCAGACAACCGAAGAACAGCAAGCTGGCGAGTCAACAAGCACGCAAATCTGTAAGTAGCTCATCTATCCTCAAACCATCTAAATTAGTTATTCCAGAAATGGCCCAAATTAATTATAAAATATCCAAAGAAGACTATGACCACATTCCTTATTTCGATGGAAACCACGCGGAGCTAGCGTTCTTTTGCGACATTGTCGAGAGTGCCTATGCCTCCGTTTGCGCAGAAAATATAGCAGAAAGAGATTATAACCATAAAAGTGAAAAGTAGACTAGTAGGACCCGCTAGGAATATACTCCTCTCCAACAATGTAGACCATTTATTAAACTTACTAAGGTACTTAAAAGAAAGTTTTGCCGATTCAAGGTCTTACGAGATACTAAAAGACGAAATTTTCCAGACTAAAATGCATGCCAGAGAGTCTCCCATTGACTTCGTCAATAGGATACAAGAATTGCGGAATTTGGTTTATATCCGACTCAAACTAGACGGACTTACCGTGGACACACTAAAACAAATTATGACAAGAGTAGACAAAGAAATCATTTTTCATATTTATAAATGCTTGCCTCCTACCATAAGCAACCATATTATGATCTTTGACCCCAGTACTCTGGATGAGGTCCGAAATGTTATCTACAATAAGTGCTCGTTCATCGTAGCTAATTTAAATTCCTGCGGTCCTAAAAGGCCTAACCAGCCCTTCAGAAAACCAAATCCTTACAACCAACCCCAACAGCCTTACAGACAGCAATACTCTTACAGACCAAACCCACAACACTTTGTACCAAACGTCCCCAGGGCTCCAGCCCCTAGCTATCACTATCCACCAATTGAATATCACAAACCGATAGAACCTATGCCTCAAACTTCTCTTTACCGACAAAGACCGCAGACACAACTGCAACAACCTCCACGACCCAATGTCGGACAATCCTACCATCCTAATCACCCAAACCATCCGGAGCGCCCCTTTAATCGACCCAGACTACCTCCTGGCTACTTCTCGCAAAACACGGTGTCCATGCGAACCGCAGGCAGACCCCGTTTCAAAGACTATGTTTCTCCACACGAACTGACCCACTGCCAAAATGAAGACCCACCTGAAAATTATACCGAACCAGATAAAACATATGAGGACAGACTTTCCCGCCTAGAAAATTCTATAGACAGAATAACCGAGAAATTTGAGCATTTTTTAGACGATGGCCACGAGAGCCAAGAAGGCCCCCCGAATTTAGCTTAAACCTCGTAAATAAATCACTACCCCACTTCGTAGACAAATCTGGCCTCAAATGGCTAGTAGACACAGGCTCGTCGGAAAATTATATCAATCCAAATGTGGTTCCCGCTAACGCCCTAGTAGTAAAAGATCCCTTCATAATCTCCACTCCCGCAGGTAAGAAGCAGGGAGAATCCTCATGTAAATTCAACATCCTAGAAACCTTCAACGTAAACCTCCAAACCAAATTCCATTTGTTTCCTTTCTCAGACAAATATGACATCCTATTAGAATAAGACCATGCAAGAACTTGGCATGAGTATAGACCTAAACAATAATGTCCTTTCCTATCCTCAAGGCACAATCCCCCTGAAATTCACCCTTAACGCCACAAGCGACGATCCAAATATAATCAACATAGAGCAAGGTGTCAATTTCATAGAATTACCAATTAGAAATAAAGAACTAAGATACGGATTAGTAAATGAAGATATAAAAATTAATGAGAAGTGTACCGTAAAAGAAGGACTGTATAATGTTAACAATAATAAAATTCTGTGTAAAGTTGAGTCCAAGGAAGTCATGGCCATTTGCCCTGAACCCATGGATGTCGACGAACCGCAGGAAACTAGTATAAACATACCGGACGTAGTAGTGACCAATTGTCCCGAAATGTCCGACAAACTTAGGTTAAGAGAAATAAAAAACGAAATTCCTAAACTAATAAGAACTGAGCACATGAACTCAGAGGAAAAGAATAAAATAATAGAATTAGTAAGAAACTACCCCCAGGTAATTAAAAGAGAGCACGACAAACTAAGCTGTACTGATTTACTGAAACATGAAATTCGAACCACTGACGAAAACCCAGTTTACACTCGAAACTATAGATACCCGGAAATCTATCGAGGAGACGTACAAACGGAAATTGACA
Organism: Triatoma infestans; assembly: GCA_011037195.1. Classification (NCBI taxonomy): domain Eukaryota; kingdom Metazoa; phylum Arthropoda; class Insecta; order Hemiptera; family Reduviidae; genus Triatoma; species Triatoma infestans. The sequence goes on along the minus strand of JAAEAF010004460.1, from coordinate 12,677 downwards.
AACTATTGGAAAACAAAGTAATACAACACTCTAACTCCCCCTATAACAGCCCAATTTGGGTAGTACCAAAGAAACCGGACGCCTCAGGCAAAAAGAAAATACGAATGGTGATAGACTACCGCAAACTTAACAACAAGACGGTCGAAGACAAATTCCCCCTTCCTAACATTGAAGACTTATTCGGCAAAATAGGACGCGCGACATATTTCTCCTCCATTGACTTAGCTTCCGGGTTCCACCAAATTGAGATGGACCCCGACTCAGTTCCTAAGACAGCATTCTCCACAGAAAACGGACACTACGAATTCCTACGCATGCCTTTCGGGCTCAAGAACGCTTCCCCCACTTTCCAAAGAGCCATGAATTCCATCTTTTCCAGAATCCCTAACGTGTTAGTATATATGGACGACATTATAATATTCTCTGACAGCCTGGACGAACATATAAAACACCTTAAGACCGTTTTCGACAAACTCAGACAACACAATCTAAAAATTCAACTTGACAAGACGGAATTCTTCAAACGAGAACTTCTCTTCTTAGGACACATAATTTCCGACAAGGGTATACAACCTAACCCGGCCAAACTAGACGCTATTGCCAAATTTCCACTTCCCAAGACACAGAAACAAATCAAACAATTTCTCGGACTCACTGGCTACTACCGTAAGGTGATTAAAAACTACGCTAAAATAGCTAGACCACTGACTCTCTCACTACGAAAGGACAGAGACATAGTAATCGACGACAGTTACACACAAGCCTTTGAAACCTTAAAATCCCTCCTACAGAACAGCCCTATCCTGCAATTGCCTAACTTTGATAAACCTTTCACCCTCACCACAGACACCTCCAACTACGCAATAGGAGCCGTCCTATCCCAGAACATAGACGCAAAAGACCTTCCTATATCCTTTGCCTCCCGCACCTTAAACAAACAGGAGGAGAATTACTCCACAATAGAAAAAGAACTATTAGCTATCGTATGGGCGTGCAAACATTTCAGACCCTACATATACGGACGTAAGTTTATCATACAAACTGACCACAAACCTCTACAGTGGCTACATAATCTAAAGGAACCAAACTCTAAACTTATCCGGTGGAAATTACAACTAGCTGACTTCGACTTTGACGTTAAGTACGTTCAAGGAAAGAGTAACGTGGTAGCAGACGCTCTATCACGAAACCCACCAGAGGAACAACACCTAAACGCCGTAGAAACCTCTTCTCCAGATCCAGAAGAAATCCTAAACGAATTCCTTTCTGCCCCTTCACCTGAAACCAGTGATGAAATCCTAGAAGACCTAGCACGAGTTCTAAACATTACTGACGAAGACGACAATGAGAGTTTGCAAACGCAGCACTCTCAAGAATCCTCTAACAGCCAAATTAAAATAGTGGACGACAAGGCCCGTTGTATTAACGTAGAAAAATTTCAAATTGTCCTGACCCGCGGTAACCCGGAGACGAAAATCCCAATAGACAGACCCTTCAACAAAACTAGATATAACTGGTACACGAGGTACCCTTACTCTAACGACATTGAAGAATACTGCCTAGAGTACTTCCAACCTAACCACACATACGGCGTCCTATGCTCACCCCCAATCGAAAACTCAATCGACGAACAAATCTACGACCAAATCTTTGCCCACCTGACAAACATAGTAAAAGAAAAGTTTCCTACGGTCAAACTCAAGCGGTACTACACCAAAAGACTCGACGTAACTGACACCTCAGAGCAGGAGGAATAATCCTAAACCGCCATGTAGGCAAGACCGCACATAGAGGTATTCATGAGGTTTACAACAACTTATCGCAGCGATACTACTGGCCCAAGATGTTAGAATTAATAACAAAAGTAATTAACAATTGTTCCCTGTGCAAGGAAGTCAAATACGAACGCAAACCAATTAGACAAGTTTACGAACTTACACCTACACCCTCTAAACCATTCGAAAAACTCCAAGGAGACATACTACACTACGACGGAAAGCAGATTTTCACTATGATAGACTGTTTTTCAAGAAAACTGTATGGTTATCTAATCAAAACGGCATCCGCAAATGAAATTGTCAATTCACTAGAAAACTACCTCAGCATATTCCCGTGCCCCAAAACGATTCAATTTGACAATGGTACGGAATTTAAAAATGGACTGGTAGAGAATTTCTTAAAATACAATAACATAGAAACTCACTTCACGACCCCCTAACCACTCAGACTCCAACGGACTGATAAACCGAGCACACTCAACCCTCATAGAAATTATGAACATAGTAAACAGACAAAAGAATTGCCCCATGTACAAAACTCTAAGACTAGCATTAATAGCGTACAACAACTCTATAAACTCTAACTTGACTATGACACCTAATGAAATTACTTTCGGGATACAGCCCAATACATACGCAGAAGACCTAATTCTAGAACAACGAGTCAAAGAATATCATGATGACAAGGAGTTAATAGCTCGCGTAATAAAAGAAAAAATTGATAAAGAGAAAGAGACCCGTACAAACAAACTAAACAAAACTAGGGAAAAAATCGAAATACCAGAGGGAGAAATATTTATTAGGGATAAGCAATACGGAAAAGCTAAACCCAAATTCAAAAGAGGAAATTATTCTAGGGAAACTAAGTTAGCTACAGTACAAAAGAAATCTTTTAAAGTGCATCCTAATCTACTAAAAAGACCAAGGAAGTTCACACAACAAATTATCTCTGTTACAGACGCAGATAAAAACGATGACTCACACATTCCTACTGCCGATAACGATACTGCTGACGGCGGGGAAGGTAGCTTCCAGCTTACAGATAACAGATCTGAGTCAGGGCCCGGGAATTCTAGCCGTGGCTCTTAACCCAGTTTACGTCATAGACAGATACTATACTTTTATACACGTTACTGACGTACAACTAATAGATATTGAATTAGATAAAATTTATCACATTATTGGCACTACCTATCAGCACAACCGGACAGCACAGATAAAATCACTCTTTAAATATTACCACTATCTTCGTAACAAACTAGACCATTTGACAGTTAATAAATCTCGGCCTAAACGCGGACTCATTAACGGCCTAGGCAAAGCCATTTCCTGGTTAACCGGAAACATGGACAGTGACGACAAGGAACGATACGACAAAGTCATCAACACTATTGAACGAAACGGTTTTCACCTCCAAAACAACCTAAGAACCCAAATGGCAATAAACAAGCGAGTAATTGAAGAGTTCAATCACGATATACAAATTATACGAACTAACAATGACAAAATGACAACCTTCTTCTCCAACCCTATAATTAGCCAAGTTGAACTAAATCAGCAATTCAATTCGATTCTCCTTAACCTGGTCCTTATCGCCAACCATATTGACGACATGGAAAACTCTCTGGATTTCTGTAGATTAAACACCATACATCCTAGCATTTTCTCCCTTAAAGATCTTGAGTCAACACAAAAAGCCCACAATATAACGTTCGTAACAGCAGACATCGAGGCACTTTGGCAATTGAGCAGGGTACGCTGCTCAATAAAAACCTGGAATATCTACTACTTCATTAGCGTCCCCCTAAAAACCTCTTCCTTCGAAACGTACTTCCTCTTATCCTACCCCGTAGAAAAAGACAACCACCTTATGACAATGCACGTCCATCCACCTTTGGTCCTACACCTCCAAGATGAGTTATTTACAGCCACCTGTGAGGATATCAACGGTGCAATGTACTGCCACAACAAGACCAGCGTCCAGAACGACTGCATTCGACAAATTATAACCAACATCAACCTCTCAGCTTGCAAGACAGTCTACACGTCAAGCGCGCCATTTATTAAGTATATCCCCCTCGTAGACCACTTCCTAACGTTCAGGACTAACAGGATCGTGGTAAGCAAAGACAGCCGTAACGACACCATATTTCTAACTAACACCAGCCTGGTAAAATTATCTAAGGACGAAACCCTACTGGACAGTAAAGCCATTCCTGTATATAAAGACTCAAAGAGTATATTGACTTCTACACAAGTATTCGCTCATACCAGCACGAACATATCCTTTGAGGATCTACACAAAATCAACCTCCGAATGGAACCGCTGGAACACCTGGAGGAGATACCCAGCAGTTCCGCAACTATCTACTACTACAGCATAATGGCGATAGCCCTCCTATTATTACTATGTTCCTCATGTTTTTACTATGTCTATAGAAGGAAACTGAATCCACAGCAAGGTGGAACCCAGCCACAAACCATACTTCTACAGCAAGCACCAACCTCTGCCTACCCCGGACTCTCATGCCATTTGTCGCAGGAGCTCCAAACTTAAGGAGGGAGGAGTTATGACGCATCCATAGGAAAAGTACCAATGCCGAGTCAGCAGAGGCTGCTTTCATATAAATACAGCCACCGACCAGCAGGCAGTTAGTTCTCAACTCACCACCAGACAGTTCACATCTAATTTCATATATATAATCAATTGTGCAGTTATTATTATTATTGTTGTATTGTAATTTCTAATCAAACTCTTTTTAAAAAGGCTAGTCAGGGTTCCTGTAACATAACTTCCATTAGTCAACAAGGTGATCGCGGGGCCAACGACGCCTCAGTCGCCTTCGGGAGTTCGAAGGAAGTGTGGTTGAGGAAAGTTGCAATATCTATTGGTAATATCTATTACCAATATATGGTATTATTACCAATATTACCATATATGGATGATCAGTGCGGTAGATTTTATAGTCAGTGATAAAGGAGCGTGTTTTTTCTGTGAAGTGTGTCTCTGTTATGAGGGCAATTTTAGAAGACGCGAAGAAGCTAATGGATTAGGGTGTGTTGGTAAGTTTTTGTGAAATCTATTGTAACGTGTTTTAGTAAGTTCGGATATTAAAGGAATTTTGAGATCTTTATGTATAGTTAGGTTACTGACATAGAATGTAGCGTTTACAATGCGGCGGAGGATTCTAGACTGAAGTGTTTGTAATCGGTTAATATTAGATCGTTTAGCTGATCCGTAAAGTTCAAGTTCGTAAGTCCTCATAGTGCTAGGAGGGATAGATACAGTCGTCTTTTATTATGAAGTGCTATTTTTGATCGGTGATCAAGTAGTCTGGTTAGAAGCTTATATCTTTTGTTTAATTCTATTCGTTTAAGTCGTGTATGAGGATTCCAGGTGAGTCTCTTTTCGAGGTATAGTCCCAGGTACCACATGGTCCTCTGAAGGAATAGGAGAATTATATAAGTAGACAGGGGCAAGAGTTTTAAGTTTCAATGTAAATACTATGTATTTTGATTAATGTGGACTGATTTTTATTCGCCACTTTTGCAGCCAAGGTTCTAGTGAATATAGATGAGATTGTAGAGAGCGGACAGAAAGTGTGGGATCAGTATGTGTGGAGAGAAATGCAGTGTCGTCAGCAAAGGAGTATATAGAAGTAGAGGGATGTGTAGGTAAGTCGGATATATAGACTGAATAAAGTAGTGGGGCTAAGACACTGCCTTGAGGTACTCCTGCAAGAACAGGATGTATAGAGGGTTGGGAAGTGCCTTCAATTATCTGGAAGAAGCGTTCGGAAAGATGGGATTTGAGAATGAGGTAATAAGTGCTAGATAGAATTCGCCTGAAGTTTAACAGAAGACCCTCCTGTCATACACGATAGAAGGCCTGAGAAATGTCTAAGAACACTCCAGCGCAAAACCCCTTGCGTTCAAGTAAAGTGCCGATGGCGTCTACAACACGATGAGCTTGCTGTATTGTAGAGTGGCGGCTACGGGGCCAAATTGGTGGTTTGGTAGTACTTTCAGAGTCTCTACAATTTTTAGAAGACGCGAAAGAAGGAGTCTCTCAAATATTTTCCCTAGGATCGCAAGGAGGCTAATAGGACGGTAAGAAGAAGGCTGATGAGTTGGTTTTTTGGGTTTAGGTATCATTTTAATACTAAAAGATTTCCAAATAATGGGATAATAAATAGTTCTTAGTATTGAATTATATATGCTAGTGAGAAAGACTAGTGCTTTTCTAGCTAGTTGGTGAAGAATTTGGGCTGTTATTAGATCATATCCTGGGCTCTTATTTATAGGAAGATTGTTAATGGTCTGTTTGACTTGAGTGGGGGTAAATGCTTTAGGAGAACGAGAAAGAGGTAAAGGTGCGTCTAGCTCTGTGTTAACTTGTGTAGTGTGTGTAAGTCCTGAATGTCAGGGTTTGGGATGAAGACAGAGGAAAGGTGTGCTGCAAATAATTTTGCTATTTCTTGGGCTGATTTGGCCCAAGCACCGTATGTAGAACGAAGAGGTGAAGAGGTATGTTGGAATTTTAAAATTCGTCTAGTTGCCGTCCAAAGTGAGTTGTTGTCAAACGTCAGTGATTTTGTATTTTGGACACATTGATTAATGTAGTATTTGCTGAGTTCGTTTTTAAGTTTTCTCGTAAGTTGATTAAATTGTTGTTTATGAGAGGAGTATCTTGTACGTTGCCAAAGAGACCTAGCTTGTCATTTTTGAGTTATAAGAGATCTTACGTAAAGAGGAATGCTGTATGGTATCCGTCCAGTCGTGTAGTTATACATTTGTCGTCGCTTACCCTATACTTTGTTTGAATGGCAGTTGTAAAGTTGTAGACTGTATCGTCTAATTGTTGAGATGTTTTGAGGGACGTTTTAAGATCAATTTCCTTTTTTTCGAGTAAGTCCCTAAAGGAGTCCCAGTCTATCGGTCCGTTGATTAGTGATGGTCTGGAAAAGGAGCGTTTGGGGTGTATGTCTATTGTAAGCATAACTGAACTGTGGTCAGATTATAAGTTATCTAAGCTATGCATGGGTGTGGAGGGATGAAATGTTAGAGCAGATGGAAAAGTCAAGAAGGTCAAGACGTTTGTTTAAAGCAGCAGGCCAGTAGGATGGTTGAGAAGGAGATATATAGGAGAAGTGGTTTTAGAGAGAGCATTGTAAATGACACGTCCTATTGGATTCGCCACTCGACTTCCCCAGCGAGGGTGTTTCGTTGTAGTCACCACCGCTTATGAAACGGGAACCTAAGGACTGAATGAATGATAGAAATTGATCTATTGTTTGATTTGGAGGGCAATATACTGCAGCTATGGTGTAATTAAAGGGTTCACTTTGAAGAGAGATAAGAGTGGGTTATAAAGAGTAAGTAGCATTGCTTGGAGCAAGGAAATGAGTTAAAGAATTTCTTATAAGGATAGTGGAACCACAATGTGCAATATATGGATAATCAGTGCGGTAGATTTTATAGTCAGTGATAAAGGAGCGTGTTTTTTCTGTGAAGTGTGTCTCTGTTATGAGGGCAATATCAATTCGTCTTTCATGTAGTAGGATATCTAATTCGTCTGTAATTAGTCAGTCCGTTTGCATTCCATAACAGTATGGTGAGAGAGAATTGTGAGATAGGCATTAAGGAGTAAGGCGGGGAAGTAAAGTGTTGACAACTGTGGTGAGGAGTTTTTTTTTTTTTTTTTTTTTTTTTTAATCATCCCACTAGAGGGCAGTACCGGAGCTCGCGCTCATCCCTGCCCGTACACAGTACAACCAACTTATAATACAAATCTATAGACGCGTGGGCAAAAATTTTATCCGATAGAAATTCCTAGTCTATGCATTATTCCGTAAAAGATCAAATATTAAGTAAATATTGAGTAAAAGGTCCAAATACTTCGTAAACGATTAATATATTTCTTTCTGGATAATGCCGCGGACGCAAATTTACTATAAGCTTCATAAGCAAACTTATTTTCCAATAACAGAGCAAGATTTTCACTATTTAGTCCCACATGAAATCCAATCTTTCGCAACATTTGCAATCTTAAATCTTCATATAAACGGCAGTCAAAGATTATATGCTCCGCGGACTCACGCTCTCCACAGTGACACCGAAAATCATTCACAAGCCCCATATCGTACCACTTTCCATCCAAAAGACCATGCCACGTCACCAATCGCGCTACCGCGTAAGAAAACTCTGAGGGAACCACTCTCCTGCCTCCAGCAGCATCAGGAACAAAACGAAAGGTTGTCCTGCCCTTACTCGAAGAAGCCCTACGACTTTCCATTTCTCCCGTAAATCTATTTTTATACTTTCCCGTTGGAATCTCCAGAGCTCAAAATCACTACTCCCCGCCTAAATAGGTAACGCCTCCACCGTTATACCGGCAAAGGAAAAGTTCCTACGCTTTCTCAGAAAATATCTGGCCGCGGACCTAACGACTTCCAAATCCATAGGGAGACAGCCCGTGAGAACTTGAAGAGCCTCAGTTGAAGTCGTTCTACTAAACCTGCCCAATAATAAGATTGAGCGCTGGATTGCAGAAAGATGCCTCAAGATCACAGAGTTAGTGACCCTAGAATACCAAACCGACGCACCATATACAACCTGAGCCAGAAAAATACACCTGTACATTATTTTTATTGTTCTTTTTTTCAGGCCCCATTCCTTCCTGTAATCTGACTGAGTTGGCCGATTAACTTTTTTAATTTGGTTCTTAACTCCCTAATATGAGGTATAAAATTCAGCTTCCTGTCTAATGTGATTCTCAAATATTTCGCCTGAATCACCCATTTCCGTCTACTTGATCCAATATATACAGAAGGCTGTCGTGTGACTGCCAAGTTTCCTTTCAACAGAATTGCGACTGTTTTACCAAAGATACTTCAAGCTTATTGTGGCAACACCACGACATTAAAGTCTCTAAAGCGCTAGAGGCATTTGATTCCAGTTGTGTCCTACTGTTTCCCGCCACGACCAACGCTAAGTCGTCCGCATAGGCAACTTTATGGCTAACACCCGGAATATCTGTCTCAAGCAAATCATCAAAAACCATATTCCAAAAATGAGGACCCGAAATGAAGCCCTGAGGACAACCACGTGAAACAGTTTTCGTAACCATTTTAAAATTAGATCTCACTACAACTGATCTATCAGTCAAAAAAGATTGAATCAATTTATACAAATTATAGGGGCAATTAAACATCCTTAGACGATCTAGAAGGATATGCCTCCAAAGACTGTCAAAGGCTCCCACTATATCCACCAATATTGCAGCAACATATTTCTGGTTTAAATTTACCGAATTAACTAAAGCGTGAATTGCATCTTCCGTGGATGAGCCTCTTTTAAAACCATACTGAGTACACTGCGCAAATCCTGTCCTAACATATATCGCAGTTAACTTTTGTAGGTATAATCGTTCCAAAATCTTTCCTAAAACGGACAGTAGATAAATAGGACGATAAGACCTAGGATTGCCCAAGTCCTTATCTATACTCTTCAGAAGCAACCGCAACTCGCCGATTTTCCAGCGACTAGGAAAATGACCTTCGTTCAAACAACTGTTATAAGTTTGGATCAGAGCATCCGGACAACACGACCATACCCCTTTTATCATATCTAAGGTTATCCTGTCCATACCTGGAGCAGACCGATTCTTCTGGCGTGCTAAAGCACACTCAATATCAGATTCATCGAACTCCTCTAATTTTTCTTCATTGAAATAACAATTATTAAGTCTTCTTCTTTCTTTTTGAGATGCTGTTTCATCTGCCTCAGAATCTTCAGACAATAGGGTATTTAGTAAATATTGCACTGTTTCCTCCCATTCCAGAGACCTTTCACTTTCATTTAACTTAACCGAAGCCAGTATCGTTTCTTGAGGAGCCTTAACCACTAATTTATGAATTAAACCCCAAGGAGAGGCGTTACCTTCCGAACTAACTAGTTCTCGCCAACGGCTTTCCTTCGCCTTTCTAACTGCGGAAATAAAGGCATTCCTCCTACCTCTAAACACCTCCCACACTGCATGAATCAAGTCTCGCGAAACAGATTGCCGACAAAGTTTTTGAAATTGTTTTCGCGCTTTATTTGCATCATTCCGTAGTTTCTGAAGCTCTGAGGACCACCAAGGAACACCACCAATTATTTTGCGTTTTAAGGGGATAGAACGTTTAGCAGCCCCTACAATAGATTCTTGCAGATAGATCGCTTTATTTTCCGTTGACAAACTTGAAAATCTAGACATATTTTCGCCAGTAAAATCTTGAGCAATGATTTCATCGAAGTTGTTCCACTTAGCCCTATCTGTCAAAAAATGTTCCATTCCCAGAATTCTATTACTCTTGATCTGATTCCCTCCATCTATCACCAAACATCGGTGATCACTCGAGCACCAATCCGGTTCAACCTGCCAAGACCAGTTAAAACGAACAGCCGCCAGAGATGCTAATGTTACATCTATGTTTGACTCTCCCGCATAAGACGAGAAAGTAAAATGTTCAGAAGCACGATTCAAAACCCTTAAGTTATGCTCAAAGATGAAATCCTCAAGTCTCTGGCCTGACTCATCACAGTCATTGTTAAACCAAAGAGGTGAGCGAGCATTTGCGTCCATACCTACGATTACGGGTTTACCTCTAAGAGCCCTCAGTACTACATCAAGTCTGCATAGAAAACCCTCAATTGATAAACTGTACCGGCAGTATAAGCTAACAACGAAAAGCTCTCCAAAGTCTCCGTGTATTTGTGCGGTCACCATATACTGGTCAGAAAATTGCGGCAATTGCAAAACACCCAACTCAGGATTGCAAACTATGATCGAAGACCAGGCTTGCTGATTCTCCGAACAGGACAAGACCCTCAAAGGAGGAGAAAATCCTACCACTCGACCAAATGCACAGTACGGTTCTTGTATTAGATACACATCAATGTCTGCTTCAAAAGCCTTCTCTCGAAGTTGCTGGTTTACAGCAAAAGCTCTTCTTCCATTTATTTGAACTATACGTAGACTTTATTTGAAGCCATAGTCAACACGAGTGATCTGCCGCTCTACTGCTAAGAGATAGGCTGGACAATCCTTACTCTTAATGCTATGATTGGCAGGTTTCTTTGCTCTAGTGCATAATATACAGCAGGGAGCGCTATTTTTATTTAGACAATCTTTTTCCTCATGTCCTTCCCACGCACAATGACTGCAAGCCACAATTGATTGTCTACAAACTGCAGCAACGTGTCCATACATTTGACACCTAAAACATCGTCGAACACCTACAAAATCTTGCACTCTGCATGAGCGCCATTCAATATATAATCTTTCTTTTTTCCGTAAGACAGTTCTTACTTCAGGGGAAACTTCTGCTACCCAGTTTGCTAAATCTTCCCGACGAGGCCCAACCCGAAATTTCAATCGGAAATTCTGACGAAAATCGCGCACATTCTTTAGATCCTCATTTTGCATAACTACAGCCTCAATAATCTGTTCCTCAGACTTTTTTCCACGTCGTAAATAATGACTCTTGGTCCTTTACGCCCTGGAATATTTACCTTAATGCCCCTATCTTTTAATACTTGAGATTCGGCTAGACGGGTAGCATCCTCTATCGAAGCAGTCTCCACAATCACACCACCTCCACCTACCTTTCAGATATTCTTTACACGAAGCTTCTCTTCCCTTGGGTTAATCAACTTCACCAATTCCTCCTTTGCGTCAGTTATTTCCTCAGGAGGATGTACAACTGCAACCGCACTAACGGGACGAACTTCACGGCTACCCACACTAATTTTCGGAATCGGGACATAGCGTGCCACTTCTGCATATGATTTCTGACATATTGCAGGATCTTGAATTCCTTTGGCTAAAAGCATAATAGCTTCTCTCGTTGATGCCATTTCCTCTACACTTGTTTTCTGCTCTTGAACTAATTGTTCTCTAATTCCCACAACTACTTTTTCCATAGACACAATGGCGGGCCTCCATATTCCTTACAGCTGCCAGATCCGCCTCCAACTTGAGAAACGTTCCAACAGAATCTTTAACAAGCTCAACTAAGGAATTAACCTTTTCCAAGACGAAATTGGTAACTTTAGAACCTGCTTTCTTCCCGGATCCACTCATAAAATTAACTATTTTCCGCTGGATACCAATTGAATCCGACACTAATTTCAAGGCGCTCGATTTGCTAACTTCAGTTCCAACATCAGCATCTATTTGAGGGGAACTTCGAGTTCTCTTAGCACCTCTTCTCGGGGTAGCCCACTCCGCAGAATATCCCACCGCACCCTCAACTCCACTCTCCTCAACCTCACTGCCACCCACTTGCGAACCGGTAGGATTATCTTCCTCTCCTTCATAATTAGTTTTTAAATTAAAATCCATGATGAAAATTAATGATAATTCACTGCGCCATGTCGCCCTGCCTCTTTGGACACTCACATGGACACCAGTGGTAGCCCGTCGCGAGACATGACCATAACGGGAGCACTAGGTGAGCGATCACAACGCAGCTTAGCCGAGTGATGACGAAGGATGCATACCAGGCAACCTAGCTGCATCCCTACCACCCCCCCCGACTCACCCAAACGGATCCGCCTACGACGGTCATCCAAGCCGATTGATCTGGAGGGTTAGGCCAGACCATAGGTCCTCAGGGAATACGAGGCCAAAGCAGTGTGTTGAGCTCCGAAGCCCGCAGGTCCTCTTCGCTCTCAACTGCCAGGATTCTCTTCTCCCCCTACCCATTTGCCACGCACGGCAAACACGCGGGAGGAATTATTTATCCTCGCCCCACGACGAGTATGTGTACTGTACGTAATAGTATGTTCGTAATAGTGTCGAGTGGATGTAATTATAGGAGATTGTGTCGATATGTAGGTGTAAATGTATAAATG